>JBBPBX010030150.1:0-11556 GCA_038048925.1 Garcialebias charrua
TTTTTGTTTGTTTGTTTTTGCATCTATTTTTGTCTTGTTTGTTTTTGTCTGTTTTATTCTTGTTCATTGTTTTTGTTTGTTTTGTCTTGTTTCTATTTGTTTGTTACATTTGTTTTATTCTTTGTTTTTGTCTGTTTTATTCTTTATTTGTTTGTTTTGTTCTTATTCTGTTTCTTCTTGTTCTTTGTTGTTGGTTGTTTTCTTTGTTTGTACTTTCTTACCTTTACTTTTATTAGTTTTTATTTGTTCCTTATTACGTTTCCAACATGTAGGCTCTGCTGACCACAATATATTTTATTACGTAGTTTTTATTACCATGTAGTATTGATGATTATTTTTATATAAGGTGTTTTATATTCTGGGTGGGTAACTTAGCTGTAGGATTGCTATGGGGATGGAATGTTAGAGATTTCCAATGTGTATCCAGTTTTTAATTGCATTAACACATAGTACATATAGGATTTTGTTGACATGATGTTTGTCATGTCAAAAGGGGAATTGAAATATATTTCTATCAGTATTACATTACACCCATTATGTTCTATTATTTGTATTCACTTAATTCTGCCTTATAATGTGAAATGTGACACAAGGCAGAACGTTTTTCTCTCGGGCTTTGTTTTCAATAGGGAAGAGTTACACGCCTGCAAAATTCAACAGACCCAACATTTGATGTTTACATTGAAGCTGATAGTTTATTGGCAGAAAGGAGGGTCACGTGGTAGTGTAGGTGGTCCCAGGGCGGTCCCGAAGCAGTCCCAGGCGGTTCCAGGAGGCGGTGACGACATCCGGAGTTTTATAACCGTGGCCCTGCCTTTGAAGATGTGTGTGTGGACTGGTGTTGGAGTGAGGTCTGTTGCAGCTGCAAGGTTAATCCTTATATGTACAATAAACCTGCCAATAACTTGCACATTTGTTTCAGAATTTCCTTCAACTTTTTGAATTTGTAACACTCTCCACCCCAGAATGAATGGGCCTACCTCCTGGGCTTGGATGTGGGCTGCTCCATGTAGGGGGCAGGTACATGTCTTGGACCTAGAAGGTATAGAGGGTGCATCAGGATTATGAATGGAATGTGTCGTTATTGTTTGTCTTTGTGTGAGTGAGGATGAGGGTGGGTCTGAGTGAGTGTGTCTGTGTATGAATGTCTAATTGTCAGGCTGGGATTTGGACTGCCCCCTCTCTGTTACATCTGAGGCTACTTGGTGTCGCGCTCCTACCACGTGGCCCCCGGGTGGGTGTCCTTTTGCCTGCGGGCGTGCTGGGGGCCCTTGTTGTCGCTTTCAGGGGTTGGGCGCTTGGGCGTGTGTCGGCTCGGCCTGGTGGCTGCCTGGTGGGGCTCGGGTCCTCTGGTCCTATCGGGTCTGGGCCTGAGGGGTGGGCGTCCCCGGTGCCCGGGCCTCGGTGCCCGGGCCTCGGTGCCCGGGCCTGGGGCTACGTCAGTGCAGCGGGCTCTTGCAGCGGGCTCCGGCGGGGGCCTGTGGGTTTGTCGCTGTTGGCCTCCCGGGGGTCATTGTGTGTAGTCGCTGGTGGAGCTCGTCCGGTTCTCCCCCTTGGTCAGATCTGGGGAGAGGGTGAGTGGCTCGTCCTGTTCGGGTGGCCCTGGGGACTCTGGGCTCGGGGTCCTTCTTGGGGTCTTGGGCTTTGATCGCCCCTTCGTCTGCCTCGGGCCTTGGGGGGGCGGATCTCTGATGCTTCACGGTCGCTACTGAATGTTCTATTGGAGGAACCTTATTCACTTATGCATGTTCACAGCTACGCAAAAATGGATGCATGGATGTATATGTAGATATCATATGCTGAACCTTATTCACTTGTGCATGCTCACAACCACACACAAATGGATGTAGGGATGTATATGTAGATATCATATGCATATATGTCGATGGATATGTGATATGAATGTATATGTATATATATTTGTAGGTATGGGTATGTTTATGTATGGAAATCTACTGCAAGGTCATGAATATTATTAGTCTTTATGCATGTGTATTTTGTTGCTATGTTTTGTCATATGCTTTGCAGGATTGTGGACGGAAATTGGATGTGTTTGCCTTGTGCTCTTTTTGTGGATAATTGTTGTTTTGTTGTCTTACTTTCTATCTGTCTTTTCTCTTTTTATAAAAAATAATAAATAAATAAATAAAATAAAAAAACAAAAATCATATTGGTGTGAGAGGGTGGCTGTGACGTGAGAAGGGAGGCCATCTATAAAGGAAAAAGAAAGGGAAAAAAAAGAAAGTCCTTGTTGTATTTTGGAGGTCTGTATAAAACAGAACGCAGCATCGGGTGTGAGGATCCAAGCTCAAATAAATTGAGCTCAAAGCTGGAATAAAATAGCCTGGCCCTTGCCTTCCTACGCAGCTCCGCTCAATTCTCATTTCCCTTCACTGCTCTGTCTGGGACTTCTCCCATAGAGAAGGATTTTTCCGGTAGATTTTTGACCGGACCAATCAGAGAAAAGAAGGGGTGGAGTTTTTGGCCCCTAACCCACGCCCCCACCTATCCCAGCGCGAAGCCAGCGAGCCGCCGCATGTTCTCATTCAAAGCGATGCAAAGCGATGCAGGACTGTTTTATATGTGACACAAATGTATTAAATTCCCCTTCTTAATCCCTTATCTGGAGTTTTCTTTTGTTTTTTTGTTGCCAAAAGTCAAGTGATCGCTCCCTCCTCCTCCTCCTCTCCCTCCGCTGATGAGGAAATGTCTGAGGTTGTCACGAGAGAATTAAACTTGGGTTCAACGTGGCTGCTCGAGTCCCATCAGATTTTCTGGTCTTCTGGTATGCTGGACCAGCACTCCATGGTTTTATTTTATTTTTTAGAACGTTTTATTAACATATAAACACAGAGTGTGCAACGGCAGTGAGAGAAAATGCAGCAGGAGGCAGAACTGATGTCAAGTTCACCAGAGCAGGAAACAGAGCCATATATGGCTCTGAGGGGGAGGGAGCAGAATGCTTTCCCTGTTCAAAATTTTTCTAAGATCCAATGGTTTTGTTCCTCAGCAGAGGCCACGCCTCCAGCAAGAATCGGTTCTCTATAGAGAAAGTCCAGATCCTAGTACGAAGCGAAGTGAAGGACAAGGGTCTGGTTTTAACCAGGCTAGGAATAAAATGTTAAAGTAGTGATTTGTTTACAGGGATAGCTCTCTCTTTAAACAGTTGCTATTCCTCCTCCACGACCTGTCGTCCTGGGAGAGCTGAAGAAAGAACAGTTCAGTGGCAAGAGTTTACAAAAAGCGTTGGACTCACCGGAAGTTAACCAAGTTTCAGTTAAGAAATAAAAATCCAGACCACGGGAGGACAAGAAATCCTTCAGAATAAAGATCTTGTTACTTAGCAAACATTAACCAGGGCCCTGTGAACATGAGATGAAGCTGGGGTGACGTAATCCATCCAGAGAGCTCTGTCCAGCAGCCGTAGGTTGTGATGATTCACCCCATGCACACGTAGGTGAGGGAGGGTGAGGCAGTGCACCGGCTGCCCCCCTCCCCGGTTGACAACAGTAACCAGAGCCCAGGTATAATTTGTCTGAGGAGCTTTGTTCAGCAGCCGCAGGTTGTGATGATCCACCCCGCACGCACGTAGTTGGGGGAGGGGGAGGCAGCGCACCGGCTGATCCCCTCCCAGGCTGACAACTGGTACCAGAGCCGGGGTGCAATCCATCCACGGAGCTCGATTCAACAGGTTGTGATGATTTATTCCAAGCATGCGGAGTTGGGGGAGGGAGAGGCAGCGCGTAGAATGCCACTCATCCAGACCAACAGCAGGATTCTGAGCTTATAGGATCTGAGGAGCAACCCAGGATGAAAGTTATAGATGCAGCTCCAAGCCCATGAGAGAGAGCGGCCAACGCCAAACAGGCTTTCAGTCTGACCAGCCGGGCGTTGCATTTCCCACGGCGTTCTGTGCCCTCTCTGTGCAGGTGGAGCGGGGGCGTGGCACAGGTAGGATGGCAAGTCCGACAGAAATGGGGGGAAAAAAGTTTTCTGGCCATCTTGCACAAACAAAGCTAAGTTATTAAAACAGGGTCGGAGATTTAAAAGCGATTGGCAATTACCATATTTTTCCACTCTATATGTCACACCATTTTGCCTAAGTTGCATGCCCTACACCTTATTGAGCAGTGTAACATGTTTATGGATTATTCCCCATGTTTTTAGACCAATTTTATGCTCATATATGACCGTTTTTCATTTTGGCAAAAATGGTGCAGTACCACTTTCGTCCGCTAGGGTACACCGACCGTTCCCACCTCATGTGTCTGACGTCAGCCTCCTCTGGTCGGACTGACTCTGTCTCAGCCCGGCCTCCTACTCTGGAGCTCTGACACTTCCAGAGATTCCACCGACTACGTTTTCAGCTGATGTGTCTGACGGCAGTCTCGTCTGGTCGGACACACTCTGTTGCAGCCTGGCCTACTGCTCTGGAGGTATGAACTACTGTTAGCTCAGATGTGTTAGCTTATCGCTCCGTATTTACCGTAAACGGGTACTATTTATCTAAATAACTCATTAACTACAGGACATATTTTGACCAAACTTACAGAAAGTAATCACTAGATGAACATTTACAAACTGTTTGCTGTAGGAGATGTTTAATCTAAAATTTGACGTTTTATATCCGTAAATGTGTAGCGGTTAGCTCCGTGTTTGTAACGGGTACTATTTTGGAAAATAGCTCATGAACCACTCGGCAGATTTTTATCAAACTTACAGAAAGTAATCACTACATGGTCATTTACAAACTGTTAGCTATATGAGATGTTTGAGCTAAAATTCGATTTATTTACAATTCATTTTTGTAGCGCGCGCGACCGTTTGGAAGACATCTAAGCGAAACAATTTAAATCCAGCAGATTTGACCATTACGTGAATTTATTAAGGAACGGTTAAGCTCAGAAACACTTTTGCTATAATGTCTGCTAACAAATATATATTTTAAAGTGTTTATCTTGCTAAATGTTAAAGAAATGCTGCGGTCCAACCCGTGCGGGTGCTCATAGCGAAACTACTTTTTAAATCTAAAAAAGCTAAGTCTGGTCCTCTGGACATTCAAAAAAACAAAACAAAACAAAGCAAAAAAAACTGTAGAAACGTTTCGTCTTTCGTCCGAAAGACTTCCTCAGTCTGAGGTGCTGGGTTCAGCTCAGTCTTATAAATAGCACCCTCTCACAGTGTTACACAACCAGTTGGCTGATGACAGCCGAAACCAGCTGCTCACATGATCAAGGAGGACCATCAGCCTAACAAAGGATCGTTAGCACCCTGATGGTTGTTTGCTATTCACAGAGGGCTGAGTGATACCAGCAATCACAGCATTGTAGGAGGGGGACAGTTGAACCCACCCACACAGACCAGTATTTACAGTTTGACTCCCATCACCCTCTGGAGCACAAGTTAGGAGTCATCAGGACTCTGTATCACAGAGCAGACAGCGTCCCCACTAACTCAGCAGCCAGACAGAAGGAGAAATCACACACAAAACAGGCTCTAGAGAAATGTGGATATCCTAACTGGGCCTTCCTGAAAGCAGAGAAGAAACCCAAACAGGACTCCAGCCAACCATCAGGTGAAAAGAAGGAACCCAGACCCAGACCAGTGGCCATTCCATATGTTGCAGGGGTTTCAGAGACATTGAGACGTTTATTTTCTAAACACAACGTCCCAGTGGCTTTTAAACCCCAAAATACATTACGGCAAAAACTGGTTCATCCCAAAGATCCAGTCCCCCGGCAAAAACAGAGTAACATTGTGTATGCTGTTCAGTGTCAGGAGGGCTGTGATCAGTCTTATATCGGGGAAACTAAACAGCCACTGGCCAAAAGGATGGCCCAGCACAGAAGATCAACATCATCAGGTCAGGACTCTGCAGTCTACACTCATCTCCAGGCCAGCGGTCACTCTTTCAGGGATGAAGATGTTCACATCCTTGATAGAGAGGAACGATGGTTTGAGAGAGGAGTAAAGGAGGCCATCTTTGTGAAAAGAAACCGCCCATCATTAAACAGGGGTGGAGGCC
Organism: Garcialebias charrua; assembly: GCA_038048925.1. NCBI lineage: Eukaryota > Metazoa > Chordata > Actinopteri > Cyprinodontiformes > Rivulidae > Garcialebias > Garcialebias charrua. The sequence continues at coordinate 6,026 of JBBPBX010030150.1, forward strand.
TCCGGGTTCAACTGTCCCCCTCCTACAATGCTGTGATTGCTGGTATCACTCAGCCCTCTGTGAATAGCAAACAACCATCAGGGTGCTAACGATCCTTTGTTAGGCTGATGGTCCTCCTTGATCATGTGAGCAGCTGGTTTCGGCTGTCATCAGCCAACTGGTTGTGTAACACTGTGAGAGGGTGCTATTTATAAGACTGAGCTGAACCCAGCACCTCAGACTGAGGAAGTCTTTCGGACGAAAGACGAAACGTTTCTACAGTTTTTTTTTGCTTTGTTTTGTTTTGTTTTTTTGAATGTCCAGAGGACCAGACTTAGCTTTTTTAGATTTTTCTACCTGGATTATTGAGCATGCATCAGGGTACTTTTTAAATCCAGCTGATTTGACAATTACGTGCATTTATTAAGGAAAAGTTCAGCGAAGACACATCTTTGCTATAATTTTCAGCAAACAAATAATTGTTTTTACCGTGTTAATCTTGTTAAAGTCCTTTGGTGTGGCAACCATTTGCATCAGAGCTAACAACGGTCCACATTTCGGGTTGTCAGTGGTGACGCATAACATACGCGATGCATCAGCGGTGACGCATAGTAGATGCGACTTATAGAGAGGTGCGACACGTTTATGGATTTTTCCAATTTATTGCCAATAATTGGACAATGCGACTTATAGAGTGGTGTGAATTATAATTATAAAAGCAAAATAAAAACACAAAAAAAATCAAGGTTTGCAGAGAAAGGGAAGCCGAACACAACGGCACCGCCATCTTTGATTGGTCAATGGATTAAGACAAGTTAGTTCTTAGCAACAGGGTATTGTCCAGGTCATCTACAAACTATTGGTTTATAAATTGGTGTGTGAATTGTAAAATAAAATACTTCTTAATAGCCATAGCCACCATGAATACCGACCTTTTAAAAAAAAATAGAATTGTATGGAAAAGTTGTTTAACTGCCATAATTCCATTCAAAAAAGTTAATATTTAACAGATGATAGATTCAGGGCCCACAATTTAAACAATTTAAAGTATTCATTTGTTTATTTTTTACATAATTTGGGCTTCCAGCTCATGAAACCCACAAAAAAAGGAATAAAAAAAATAGAATACTGTGGAGAAATCAGCCCAAGTTTTGCAGTGCATGAATGTTTTAAACTGAGTGTGGCACACTAATCATCTACTAAACTCAAAGCACCTGCACAAGTTTCCCCAGGTGTCATTAAATTGATTCAGTTTGGTTCAATTGTCTCAGTTCAATTCAATATGGGGAAGACTGCAGACATAACAACTGGCCAGAAGACCATCATTGATACCCTCCATAGGATGGGTAAGCCACAAAAGTTCATAGCTAAGGAGGCTAGCTGTTCACAGAGTGCTGTGTCCAATCACATCAGTGGAAGGGCAACATGTGACAAAAAGACCAGCAAAAGAGATGACCGTGGGCTTTAGCCAATTATCCAACTGAGAAGATTCCAGAATCTGGCAGAGATCCAGAAAGAGTGGAATGAGGCAGGAGTCACAGCTTAAAAAAAACACCACATTCAGATGTATTTGGGAGATGGGCTACAACTGTTGGGGTCCTCTGTCCTCTTTTCTGATGAAAGTGTTTCTTTCATTTGGAAATTAAGGTCCAAGGGTTTGGAGGAAGAAGGGGGAGGAACAGAGCCCATACAGTTTGAGGTGCAATGTGAAATATCTAGTCAGTCATGACTTGGGGTGCAATGTCCATTGCAGGTTTTGGTAAACTCTGCTCTCTTAAATCCAAGGTCACCGCAACAGTCTACCAGAATGTTTTGGAGGACTTTATGATTACTTCTGCTGAGGATCTGTATGGAGATGCAGATTTCATCTTCCAGTAGGACCTGGACCCTGCCTATGCCGCCAGAAGCACAAAAACCTGGTTTGATGCCCATGCCACAGTGTTTGACTGGCCAGCCAACTCGCCGGACCTAAACCCCATTAAGAATCTATGAAGAGCTGACTACAAGCATCAAGGAAATCTGGGCTTCCATAACTCCCAGCCAATGCAACAGGCTGATTGACTCAATGCCACATTGCACCGAGGCAGTGATTAAGGCAAAGGGATTCCCAACAAAGTATTGAAACTGATGTATTGTTTTGAAAGTACCATATTTTGATTGATTTGTTCTGATTCAAATTTCTTTCTTTTCTTTTCTTATTTTTTTTTCCCTATAAAAACGAGTAGTGGGGGCTGAATTATCCACTGTATTCTAATGTTTTGAAATCCTGTTTTCATGGGTTTCATGAGCTGGAATCCCAAATGATACCATACCATACCACACTATACCGTTTTTATTTATAGATAACTTAAAACAGTGACAAGGCCAACCAAAGTGCTGTTCAAACAGAAAAACAGGCAACACACAAAGCAACATACAAAATACTGTAAAGTTAAATCAGAATATAGAAATAAAAACATTGCAGATAATAAACATAACAACTAACCTGTGTGAAGCATACATGTTAAAAACATATAATTTGGTGTTGAAAGTGTTGGCGTTACTTTCTTACTCGCCCCAAATTCGTTGTTTGGTTCACTTTGGATCAAAGAAGGAGATACGCTGAATACACGACAAACGCTCACTTAAAGTTCCAAACCAGTTTAATTAGTCATAAGTTTAAAAAGTCACAGAATACATTTGTTATCTTATAAAGCCATTTTATATAATCACAAATAAATAGACAGAGAATGAGAGAGTGAGATAGGGAGAAAGAAATAAGAGAGAGAGAGAAAGAGAGAGAAAACACATTGAAATGCGCATTTCAATGGAGACACCGCATACGACCTGATGGGCAGTTTTTTTCCCCGTGGCCTGCTCCTTGCGTTGACTGATGGAGGAGGAAAAACTCATGCTTTTATTCTTTAGTAGGGCGTTGCCTGCCTTAACCAATAAGAGAAGTTTCTGCTTTAAAGACTGTTGCCCCCCCTTAACTGCCAGAAGCTTCTGTCTCTGGTCTCCACAGGTTTGAGAGGGGGAAGGGCACTGACACATTGATGACTAAAACTACATATACAATAATGCTGAGTATTTATAAACACACACACACACTATTAGACCATTATGTGACCAATTAGTGTAACTGGACATTAAATTACATTTAAAAAATCCTACACTACACACATAGATCAGAACAGTTCTGATACTTTTCTGACTGAGCAAACATGCAGGGTAAGAAAGGAGGCTTTCAGTAGATTTCCCCACAACTATATATCTTCAAAGTCGGAAAACTGACAGACAGAGAGGCACCAGCTCTATTACCATGCCCCAAGCCTGCAGGACAGGCACAAACTGAGCATTCCATGAGAACCTCACCAGAACAGATCTTATAAGAGAGAGACTGGTCATTTTAACACTGTTTGAAAACCCCTTTTGGAGAATAAAAACACGAAGACAAAAATATATTTTATTTCATAACAAAAGCTATGGAATAGTAAGGGTTTTTTAAACAGGATTTGAAAACCGAGAGGGATGATGCCTGTCTGACAAGCAGAGGTAACTCGTTCCAAAGTCTTGGGCCTGCTACAGAGAAGGCCCTGTCACCTCTGCGCTTAAGACGAGTTCCTGGAACTGTGATGAGCAACTGGTCCACTGACCTCAGAGAACGTGGTGGGACATAAGGCTGTAGCAAATCAGAGTGATGTGGGGTGGGTGAGACTTTTCAGGGATTTGTAGACATACTGGAGTATTATGAACTAGATTCGAAGGTGAACTGGTAGCCAGTGTAGGGAGGCTAAAACTGGTGTAAACTGGTGTGCTCTCTTTTGCCTATACTGGTTTAAAATCGGGCTGCTGCATTCAGGAATGCTGGAAGCCCAAATTGTGTAAAAATAAACAAATAAATACTTGAAAATTTTTAAATTGTGGGCCCTGAATCTATCATCTATTGAATATTAGCTTTTTGGATGGAATAATGGAAGTTAAACAACTTTTCCATGATATTCAATATTTTTTGGAAAGTGTGTGTGTGTGTGTGTGCGTGTGTGTGTGTGTTGTAACGTGATGGTGGTGTGTAGGAGGAGAGCTAGCTTAGCATTAGCAACATGTGCTCCGGAGTAGCTTGGAAAAGAGCAAAAATAATGTTGGTTCCCACTGGTACTTTATTACATTACTTATAAAACCATACAATGCCAGGTCTCCATGGCGCTAAGTCTAATATTCATACATGAATATTTAGAAGATAGTCCGTATATTCCTCACCACTTCGTTACTGAGGTTGAGCAGGGCAGCTAGCGTGTATACACGATCAGGCTCCCAGCTACTCCCTGCTTACTTCTGTGGTGAGTCATGACATATCAAATACGAAGGAGGCACCCTCTTGTGCTTTGGGAAGGTACTACAACTGCAGTATACATACGACCGTTACATAGTCCTCCCAGGAAAGAAAAGGCTGTCCTCAGCCGCAAGAACAGAGAATAAATAACCATCACTTAGCAGCAATCTATACATAGATTTCAAGCAAGATTGGTACATTCAAATAAAGATACATTCATAAAAAGCAAATAAAATACAAGTACATGTACAGTGGGATTATTTTTTTTTTTTTTACAATTTAACATTAACTTCAAATAACCAGGTCATGCAGAATGAATGACACTTTTGAGTAGTACAAATAACTGGAGTGCAATAAACAAAACAAATCACCTTCTTGTCAGTGTGATAAACAATCAAGAACGGGCTCTCTTGAGCTGGAGGTGATTTTGGATGAGGCTAATTAGCGTCCGGAGGGCGGCCATGATGAAATATCTTCCCCCCTCTGAACATGTCCCACTGTCTGGTGCGATGTTTGGCTGGGACAACATCATTGTCATCCATTTGTCCCTTCAAATCAAGGGGAACGAGTGGTCGTGCTGGGCCCAGTGCTGCTGTATTTGCAATGGTTGGTTCTGAAGACGTGCGGGCAGAATGGGGACTTTGCATGTCCACACTCGGCACACGTTGTAGTCACGGCTGGTCCAGGAATTAGCCATGTCCCATACGGGCCGATACTGTACAGGCAAAAGTATCTCACCCAAACTTTATGAGAGAGACAAAATCCTGGTGAGGTCCAGAATAATTTATCTGAGGTCCTAAGGAGATGTTTGGGCGCCACTTGTAACGTGATGGTGGTGTGTAGGAGGAGAGCTAGCTTAGCATTAGCAACATGTGCTCCAGAGTAGCTTGGAAAAGAGCAAAAGAATGTTGGTTCCCACTGGTAATTTATTACATTACTTATAAAACCATACAATGCAGGTCTCCATGGCGCTAAGTCTAATATTCATACATGAATATTTAGAAGATAGTCCGTATATTCCTCACCACTTCGTAACTAAGGTTGAGCAGGGCAGCTAGCGTGTACACACAGTCAGGCTCCCAGCTACTCTCTGCTGACTTCTGTGGTGAGTCATGACATACCAAATACGAAGGAGGTGCCCTCTTGTGCTTTGGGAAGGTACTACAACTGCAGTATACATACGACCGTTACAGTGTATGTGTGTGTATATATATATATATATATATATATATATATATAT
>JBBPBX010030150.1:11611-22533 GCA_038048925.1 Garcialebias charrua
TACAGATATACCCGACTTACGAACGAGTTCCGTTCCTACGCTCGTTCGTAACACGAAAATCGCCGTAAGTCGAAAATACGTCCAAACAGCACCTCATACATGCACCTCCTACATCCAAAGGGCACCTCATACATCCAAGCACCTCATACGTACAGTACTGTATTTTTACCAAGCACTTTACCTATCCTAACACATTACCCTACATAATTATCAAAAACCACATACATTTAGGAGCCATAATGAAGGGAAAAAAAGAGTTAATTTCTTACTGGTAGCTAGTGAATTCTTCCTTCGTCTGTTAGCATGTTAGCTCATTGCTCAGCTACCTCGTAAACCTCCACTCAAAACAATAAGTTCCCTTTCAGTTGGTCTCTCGGTGCAACATACTTGCTATGGGAATTGTGCCCCTGCGCTATTACCTGAAGGAATATACTCACATGAACGGTTTGCAGCCGAGTGTGACACGGTCGGGATGAGGATCAGTTCCTCCAAGTCCGAGGCCATGGTCTTGAGCCGGAAAAGGGCAGCGTGCCCGGTCCGTGTATCTTTTGGTCATTGGATTTTGGTTTTCAAAATAAATAATGAAAATCGAAAAACGGATGGTTTTTTGTTTTTCCGTTTTTAAAACGAAAATGAAAATAGAAAAACGGGTGGTTTTTTGTTTATCCGTTTTTAAAACGAAATTAGAAAAACGGCAATTGCCAAAATAAAAAAAGGGAACGTTTTAGTTTTTGCTCAAACCAAAGACAAGCTTTTATTTTGTTGATATTGAACGGGATCTTAAGGCGGAACCGGAAGTGAAGACCTCTGAATGTAAAATGGATATGTCTGTCTTATTTAGAGGAAATCAACGCATTTAATTGAGAGCTGATGATCTAACCATCAACACGATTTATTTCATATTCCAAGTAAGTAATTAAATCTATATATTTGATAATATTCCGTGTATGTTTAACAATAATTGGCCGTGGGCTAATGCTAACGGTAGCCTAATGCTTAACTAAGGTCTTCGTTTACTCATGGATTTAATAGCCCACATTTGTTTTTAATTTTATGTTTTGAATCCTTACAGACCACAGGGTGAATACGACATCAGAAATTTTACATTTGAAGTAATAAAAAACAAGTGTGTTATGGGCAAACCACACCACGTCTAACAAATCAATTTATTATTTACCATTTAGATACTCTTTTTTTCTTTCTTTCAGGTGCACGTGCAGACCCTGTTTTATTGACAGCTGATGACAACAGAGGTGTGTTGCCTGATGGGAGAGGTTTTAGACACTTTTGAACTGAGAGGCAGAAGCCAAGAGGTAGCTACATTTTAATTAAAACAGAAACTGGAGATCACATTATTTTTCAATGCTGAAAACTGAGTTTGACTTGAATGTTTGTGTTTTATTTTAAAATAAAGACGGAATACACTTTTAAATGTAAGTTATGTTAAAATGTGGGATAAAAAAATTAAAAGCCTAAAGCGGTTATGATTTATGACATAAATGATTAAAGCGGATGTTAGTCTTTTGTCATTTGCGTAGATATTTTTTGTATCTTTTGTCAGCTCGTACAGCGGGTCCCGTCGTATTATCGCCGCTAAGCTAATTTTTTTTCTTCTGTTTTTTAGGGAGCAAGGAGCAGACCGAGGCTTTTATCAAGCTTAGGAATCAAAACAGCCACCTATTTACGGGGGCTAAAAATTCTGCAGCTGTGGCATGGAGGTACAAGATTCATCTTATGCTTCTGAGTCAGTTTCATTAACCCTCAAACTGTACATAACCTGCAATCTCTAGTGTTGTGCTGTGAAAACTGTTTTTTCAATGTGGGTTTAAGACATTATTTTCCATGTTTCTCCCTTCATTAATTTTATGTTGATGTTATTAGGGTAATTTTGGAGAAGATGGGCCTGCAGGATAAAGTAACTCTGCAGGCTAAAAAGAAATGGGACAACTTAAAGAAATACAACGTATGTACATGTGTAATGAATTATATTCATTCAACCTTTATTTATACAGGCTAGCCTCGTTGAGCCACGGGGACTCATTTACAAGAGGGACATGTCTCACTCACACCCAGGGTCAATTTAGAGTTCCCAATCAGCCTAACATGCATGTTTTTATAATATCTAAAAAAGCTAAGTCTGGTCCTCTGGACATTCAAAAAAACAAAAAAACAAAACAAAGCAAAAAATTGTAGAAACGTTTCGTCTTTCGTCCGAAAGACTTCCTCAGTCTGAGGTGCTGGGTTCAGCTCAGTCTTATAAATAGCACCCTCCCACAGTGTTACACAACCAGTTGGCTGATGACAGCCTGAAACCAGCTGCTCACATGATCAAGGAGGACCATCAGCCTAACAATGGATCGTTAGCACCCTGATGGTTGTTTGCTATTCACAGAGGGCTGAGTGATACCAGCAATCACAGCATTGTAGGAGGGGGACAGTTGAACTCGGAGGCCTCCACCCCTGTTTAATGATGGGCGGTTTCTTTTCACAAAGATGGCCTCCTTTACTCCTCTCTCAAACCATCGTTCCTCTCTATCAAGGATGTGAACATCTTCATCCCTGAAAGAGTGACCGCTGGCCTGGAGATGAGTGTAGACTGCAGAGTCCTGACCTGATGATGTTGATCTTCTGTGCTGGGCCATCCTTTTGGCCAGTGGCTGTTTAGTTTCCCCGATATAAGACTGATCACAGCCCTCCTGACACTGAACAGCATACACAATGTTACTCTGTTTTTGCCGGGGGACTGGATCTTTGGGATGAACCAGTTTTTGCCGTAATGTATTTTGAGGTTTAAAAGCCACTGGGACGTTGTGTTTAGAAAATAAACGTCTCAATGTCTCTGAAACCCCTGCAACATATGGAATGGCCACTGGTCTGGGTCTGGGTTCCTTCTTTTCACCTGATGGCTGGCTGGAGTCCTGTTTGGGTTTCTTCTCTGCTTTCAGGAAGGCCCAGTTAGGATATCCACATTTCTCTAGAGCCTGTTTTGTGTGTGATTTCTCCTTCTGTCTGGCTCCTGCGTTAGTGGGGACGCTGTCTGCTCTGTGGTACAGAGTCCTGATGACTCCTAACTTGTGCTCCAGAGGGTGATGGGAGTCAAACTGTAAATACTGGTCTGTGTGTGTGGGTTTGCGGTACACCTCAGTTTGCAAATTTCCTCTATCAGAAACTGAGACCTCACAGTCCAAGAAAGCCAACCTGCCATTTCTTACATCTTCTCGTGTGAACTTGATATATTTATCCACAGAGTTGATGTGATCAGTGAAATGTTGGACTTCCTGAGATTTAATTTTAACCCAGGTGTCATCAACATACCTGAACCAATGACTTGGTGGTCTCCCCGTAAAGGATGTCAAGGCTCTCTTTTCTACCTCCTCCATGTACAGGTTGGCAACAATAGGAGAAACTGGAGACCCCATAGCACATCCATGTTTCTGCCTATAATATTGCTCCCCATATGTGAAGTAGGTTGACTGCAGGCACAGTTTCAAGAGTTGACACAGTTGCTCTGTGGAAAGCGTGGTTCTGCTGTTCAGAGTGGTGTCTGATTTTAACCTTAAACAGACCACCTCTACTGCTTCATCAACAGGAATGCACGTAAAGAGTGATGTAACATCAAAAGAGACCATTGTTTCATCAGTCTCCATGATGACATCCCTCACCTTATCCACAAAGTCCATGGTGTTCTGTATGTGGTGTTCTGAGCTGCCAACTAAAGGGATGAGTACAGATGCCAGATATTTGGAAACATTGTAAGTGACAGAGTTAATCATGCTAACAATTGGTCTTAAAGGTACACCTTGTTTGTGGATTTTGGGTAAACCATACAGACTTGGCGTGGCCTCCCCTGGGTACAGTCTGTGGTACAGAATATTGTCAATAGCCTTGTCCTGCTTCAAAATTTTCAGGCAATCTATCAACTTCTTCTTGTAACCACTTCCTGGATCTCTTTTCAGCGGTTCATAAGTGGTTAAGTCACTAAGGAGTGACATAACTTTCTCATGATAGTCTTTCTGGTTGATAGATTGCCTGAAAATTTTGAAGCAGGACAAGGCTATTGACAATATTCTGTACCACAGACTGTACCCAGGGGAGGCCACGCCAAGTCTGTATGGTTTACCCAAAATCCACAAACAAGGTGTACCTTTAAGACCAATTGTTAGCATGATTAACTCTGTCACTTACAATGTTTCCAAATATCTGGCATCTGTACTCATCCCTTTAGTTGGCAGCTCAGAACACCACATACAGAACACCATGGACTTTGTGGATAAGGTGAGGGATGTCATCATGGAGACTGATGAAACAATGGTCTCTTTTGATGTTACATCACTCTTTACGTGCATTCCTGTTGATGAAGCAGTAGAGGTGGTCTGTTTAAGGTTAAAATCAGACACCACTCTGAACAGCAGAACCACGCTTTCCACAGAGCAACTGTGTCAACTCTTGAAACTGTGCCTGCAGTCAACCTACTTCACATATGGGGAGCAATATTATAGGCAGAAACATGGATGTGCTATGGGGTCTCCAGTTTCTCCTATTGTTGCCAACCTGTACATGGAGGAGGTAGAAAAGAGAGCCTTGACATCCTTTACGGGGAGACCACCAAGTCATTGGTTCAGGTATGTTGATGACACCTGGGTTAAAATTAAATCTCAGGAAGTCCAACATTTCACTGATCACATCAACTCTGTGGATAAATATATCAAGTTCACACGAGAAGATGTAAGAAATGGCAGGTTGGCTTTCTTGGACTGTGAGGTCTCAGTTTCTGATAGAGGAAATTTGCAAACTGAGGTGTACCGCAAACCCACACACACAGACCAGTATTTACAGTTTGACTCCCATCACCCTCTGGAGCACAAGTTAGGAGTCATCAGGACTCTGTACCACAGAGCAGACAGCGTCCCCACTAACGCAGGAGCCAGACAGAAGGAGAAATCACACACAAAACAGGCTCTAGAGAAATGTGGATATCCTAACTGGGCCTTCCTGAAAGCAGAGAAGAAACCCAAACAGGACTCCAGCCAGCCATCAGGTGAAAAGAAGGAACCCAGACCCAGACCAGTGGCCATTCCATATGTTGCAGGGGTTTCAGAGACATTGAGACGTTTATTTTCTAAACACAACGTCCCAGTGGCTTTTAAACCTCAAAATACATTACGGCAAAAACTGGTTCATCCCAAAGATCCAGTCCCCCGGCAAAAACAGAGTAACATTGTGTATGCTGTTCAGTGTCAGGAGGGCTGTGATCAGTCTTATATCGGGGAAACTAAACAGCCACTGGCCAAAAGGATGGCCCAGCACAGAAGATCAACATCATCAGGTCAGGACTCTGCAGTCTACACTCATCTCCAGGCCAGCGGTCACTCTTTCAGGGATGAAGATGTTCACATCCTTGATAGAGAGGAACGATGGTTTGAGAGAGGAGTAAAGGAGGCCATCTTTGTGAAAAGAAACCGCCCATCATTAAACAGGGGTGGAGGCCTCCGAGTTCAACTGTCCCCCTCCTACAATGCTGTGATTGCTGGTATCACTCAGCCCTCTGTGAATAGCAAACAACCATCAGGGTGCTAACGATCCATTGTTAGGCTGATGGTCCTCCTTGATCATGTGAGCAGCTGGTTTCAGGCTGTCATCAGCCAACTGGTTGTGTAACACTGTGAGAGGGTGCTATTTATAAGACTGAGCTGAACCCAGCACCTCAGACTGAGGAAGTCTTTCGGACGAAAGACGAAACGTTTCTACAATTTTTTGCTTTGTTTTGTTTTTTTGTTTTTTGAATGTCCAGAGGACCAGACTTAGCTTTTTTAGATTTTTCTACCTGGATTATTGAGCATGCATCAGGGTGTTTTTATAATACATAATTTGTACGTGCTCTGGTGATACAAACCAGATTCCAAAAAAGTTGGGACACTAAACAAATTGTGAATAAAAACTGAATTCAATGATGTGGAGGTGCCAACATCTAATATTTTATTCAGAATAGAACACAAAACACAGATCAAAAGTTTAAACTGAGAGAATGTATCATTTTAAAGGAAAAATATGTTGTTTCAAAATGTCATGGCGTCAACAAATCCCAAAAAAGTTGGGACAAGTCCTGAACATAGTTCTCTGCATTAATGGTGCCTTTTTCCAGACATGCAAGCTGCCCATGCCACAAGCGCTCATGCAACCCCATACCATCAGTGACGCAGGCTTCTGAACGGAGCGTTGATTGGCGTTCCAGCCACTTATTGCTACTTGTCCCTACTTTTGGGGTGTTTGTTGACACTGTGAAATTTTTGAATCAACATATTTTTCCTTTAAAATGTTACATTTACTTAGATTAAACTTTTGATCTGTCATCTATGTTCTGTTATGAATAAAATATTGACATTTGCCATCTCCACATCATTAAATTCAGTTTTTATTCACAATTTGTTTAGTGTCCCAACTTTTTTGGAATCCGGTACGTATGTACATGTAAACTTAAAAAAAAAAAGAAGTTTGTTGCTCTTTTTGCCAACTGTGATATCTTATTTCCTCTGTTCAGGACTGCAAATATCCAGGGTCAGGGGAAGGAGTGAGTGGGAAGCCCACTGCTGCGACGTGGCCCTGGTTTGTCCTCATGGATGAGGCGTTAGGACAGAGACCTTGCATTGCACCTCCTGTCCTAATTTCCTCCATCCGTGAGGACAATCCAGGTCCAAGCACAGCAGTGGGTGACCAGGACGACAGGGCTGAGGAGGAGGAAAGAATGGAACAGAGACGAGGAAGAAAGAGGAAGAAGAACAGAGAGGATGAGTTAATGGACTTAATCAGAGAAGATATGAAGCTGCAGAGGGAGGCAGAAGAGAGAAGGTTGAATGAAAGTAGGGAGATGATGGAAAGATTATTTAGTATTCTAGAAAAAAATGCAAATACCAGTAAATAAATTATTGTTATGAGTTTGAAAAATGTGTTTTTCTTTGTTTTGTTTTAATTTTGAAAAAATAAATTGATTACAAAAACTAGTTGTCTATAATTCATTTTATTAAAAGTAAGTTAATTCAAAACAACAAAAGGTTCTGTGGCTGCCAGCTCTGCAAACCCACGGGACACCACCTGCAGGTCCTCTGGGTTTTTAGGCAGGTGGATGACACCATGATGGACAGCAGAACGAGGCGTCCCAAACACTCCTGACTGAGACCACCTGCAAGATGCTCCACCTGCCAGCCAGAAAACAGTCCCCAACCATGTCATGAATCCAGGTCCAGGAGATGAAGCAACACCTCCAGAGACTCCCTGCATCATCACAAATCCAGTCCAGGATCTTCTTGGTTAAAGTAACGGTCCAGGACTGGGATATTCAGATTGATCCTATAGTACAAGGGTCTGGTCTGGGTCAGGACATGTAGAGAACAACAAAACATTATTAGTTTAAGATTTAATTTTTTATATGATATTAAAGTATTATAATAATGAGGCTTAAGGTAAATATACCGATGCTCAATGAAAACACTTCAGTGTTATTTTATTAATAAAATAGATGAAAATACCCTGTTTTTAACATTTTTACAACCCCTTTATGTACTAATGGATTTTAAACAATAAAATATTGGAAAATGTTATGTTGTATTCTAAATTTCAAAAATTTCAAAAAAGTTATTATTTAAAATTTTAAACAAGTTATAAATATTATACTAGTATTCATTCATTCATTCAACCTTTATTTATACAGGCTAGCCTCGTTGAGTCACGGGGACTCATTTACAAGAGGGACCTGTCTCACTCACACCAAACAACCATCCACTCTCACACTCACACCTAGGGTCAATTTAGAGTCACCAATCAGCCTAACAAGCATGTTTTTTGGTCTGTGGGAGGAAACCGGAGTACCCGGAGGAAACCCACGCATGCACGGGGAGAACATGCAAACTCCACCCAGAAAGGCCCCGGACCGGGATTTGAACCGGCAACCTTCTCGCTGAGAGGCAGCAGCTCTACCAGTTGTGCCACCGTGCTGCCCATATACTGTATATTATAGTATATTGTTTTATTAAATTATTAGTAAATAAGATAGATTTTTGATTTATTTATTATGCACAAGTTAACAAATTTAATACTGACAATGAAATTATCCATGAAACTACCGTTTATAGCCAAAAAAAAAAGTAAGTTGGATATGTCTGTCAGCAGAAGATATAAAACATGCCACCAGCAGCGATAAAGTTCTGTATTTCCTCTAGAATTTAAAAAAAAGCAGTAAAAACAACAACATTTCAAGCTCCTTAGGTTGAGCGCTGGTTGAACGCAGAGGCTCTGGTTGAATGCTGTCACGGTTGCTAGGCAACATGACGTACGCGGACGTAACCGTGAAGGCTAGACCCAGAGCTCTGGCTAGACCATCCCAAAAAAAATTGCACCCGTGGACTTCCGGTCTACGTGGTCTTTGAAAGACCCGGGACAAGTCAACAAAAGGGTCCTTGGTAGCCGTTGGATTGGGACGCATTTCACATTCAGGTCTTCCATTTCCGGTTCCGCCTTAAGGTCCCGTTCATTAACAACAAAATAAAAGCTTGTCTTTGGTTTTAGCAAAAACCAAAACGTACCCATTTTTTTAAATTTTGCAATTACCGTTTTTCTAATTTCGTTTTAAAAACGGAAAAACAAAAAAACATCCGTTTTTCGATTTTCATTATTTGTTTTTGAAACAAAAAAGGTGGGAGTGGTGGCGCAGAGGTTAAGAAGGTGCGCTTGTGATCGGAAGGTCGCCGGTTCAAGCCCCGGTACCGACAACATCAAAGATGTGGGTGGGATAAGTGAAGCGGTCACACTTGTCTCCACCCTCATCTGCCCCACTCTGGGCCCTTGAGCAAGGCCCTTAACCCACACCATCTGCTCCCCCGGGAACCCTAGATATCAGCTCTCTGCTCCACACAGAGGGCTGTGGTTGCTCGGTGGTCTGTGGTTGCGTCAGGAAGGGCATCCGGCGTAAAAACTGCCAAATCTTCGTGCGACCAGTTCGCTGTGGCGACCCCTAACGCAGGGAAAAAAGCCGAAAGAAGAAAAAAAAAAAAAAAAAAAAAAGTTTTTGAAACAAAAAACCATCCGTTTTTCAATTTTCGATTTTGTTTTGAAAACCAAAATCCAATGACCAAAAGATACACGGACCGTGCCCTCTCCGGGTCGGGGAGGAGGTCCAGTCCCAAGTGGAGGAGTTTAAGTATCTCCGGGTCTTGTTCACGAATGAGGGAAAACTGGAGCGTGAGGTCGATAGGCGGTGTTGTGAAATAAAATTTATTTTTGTCTTCGTGTTTTCATTTCTGTAGAATGATAAAGATTTATTAAAAAGACACAGGTACAGGTTAAACAGAGAATTGTGAGCATGAACACAGTTCTGTCCTAATGCTACTCAAATGACCATTGTGTCTGTCCTGGCCTCTCTGGTTCTGCATGTTTGCTTAGCCAGAGAGGGATCAGAACAGCTTAATCTATGTGTGGTGGCCTGTGTGGATCAGGTCAGGGACAAAGTGCATCTATTCCCTGAACCTGTTTTATTTTTTGGATCTAAAAGTGTGTAGATTTATAATGTTGTGTAAGCTACTTTAAAGACAAAATAAGACATGATTGCATAAACATTTGTAAAACAGTTAATACCTGGATTATAAAACACTTGTGTATTAATAGTGGTGTATTAGTTCCAATCAGATTAACATATAGAACTGTGTAACATATAGAACTATGCTGAGGCTAGCCTGTATAAATAAAGGTTGAATGAATGAATGAATATTATCATTCCCTCTTAAAACACAACTCTGTAAGCTGAAACAAGCAATGGAAAATTCCTGTTTTTAAGATAGAAGCTTCTGGTAGTTGAGGAGAGGCAACAGTCTCTGAAACAAAACTCCTCTTATCAGTTGAGAAGCAGGCAACACCCTACAAGAAAACAAAACACCCTACAAGAGAACAAAGCAAAACTGCTCTTATTGGTTAAAGCAGGCAACACCCTACAAGAAAACAAAGCAGAACTTCTCTCATTGGTTGAGAGTAGGAAACACCCCACAGAAAGAGTATAAAAGTATAGGTTTCCCTCCTCCATCAGACAACGCAGGAAGAAGCCACGAGGGAGTAACTTTCAGGTTGTATGGCCTTGTCTCCTTGAATGCGCATTCATGTTCTCTTTGTTTTCTCTCTCTCTCTCTCTCTCTCTCTCTCTCTCTCTGTCTTCTCATTTGGATCATATATATGGCTTATAAAATATAACAAATGTATTCTGTGACTTTTAAACTTATGAATAATTAAAACTGGTTTTGGAACTTTAAAGTGCGCGTCTGTCATTTTTCAGTGTATCTCTTTTCTATCCAAAGTGAAACCAAACAACGAGCTCTGGGCGAATAAAGAGCAACGCCGACAATTTTGGAGGTTCCACCGAGATTGGTTGCACGCGGACAGGAAGGGACAGCACGAGTCCAGAACACTGATCAGTGACCGGTCACCTCAACAAAAAAGGTAGGCAGATTCCTGTTTAAACGAAATCTGTGATTGGAATTTTATAGGCAAATTTAAACTCAGTGTGTTGGACTCCAAAATAAGGAAATAAAACGAGTAAGTGTATGTATACGTAAAGTAAAATAATAATACCCAAGTCCCAGGTAAAAACACGCAGTGGTCGCGCCTCCCAAAAGCCGACGGGCTTCTGGAACAGAGGGATTCGGGGTTTTAGGATAAATAAATAATTTATCCGCCGCTGTTTCCTGTAACTCTGAAGACCAAGTTAAACTGTAAACTTGCTAGGTTAGTGGCTAGCTTAAAACAGTGACAATTTAGACTTACTTATAATTTGAGACTAAATAAGTAAAGTGCGGGACTGGGGTGAGAGTTTGAAATAAACGCGCTAACATTCGCTGATAAAATAATCCGATAAGAGTTCCAAACTTGGACCAGTTAAATAAAAT
>JBBPBX010030151.1:0-35377 GCA_038048925.1 Garcialebias charrua
ATTATCCATTCATAAAAACTTGTTTTCATTTGTTAAAATAACAAACATTTATATATACTTTCAACTCTCATTTTAAAGTTAAACTGACATACCAATTCCCTTTTTGAGTTAATTTAACTCAAGATTTTAAGGCAGCTTTTGAACTTAAAATAGCAATTTAAGTAAACAAACATTTCAAAATTTCACTTTCTCCACTAAGAATGCCAAGTTCACAATTTTTCTAAAATAATTACACCAAATACACTTCCAATTCAAATATCAACCATTTATTTTGATCTTTTTCTTTCAAATGCAGATGAGACAAGCCGTAAAAGAAAACATTTGTCCAAGACAAGCTGAAGTGTTGACATTTATAGGACCGAAACTGACAAAAAACATTTTTTTTGACAAATAAACACACATACAGGTAGTCCTCGACTTACGAAGATCCGTTCCTGCGCGGCGCGGAACATGCATTCCTATGCGACGCAGTAAACCCGTTTTTCAACGTGAGACAAAACAAGTGTATACATACTGTACCATAAATATGTACATTACTTTATTTCCAAGCGGTTAGCTAACACAGTACCCTAAACAATTATCAAAAAACACATAAAATACTGCACAGTACGTTTAATAATGAAATAAAATAGTAAAAAAAATAGTAGTGTACTGTACTATTAAAAAAAAAGAGAAGAAAATGTCCTTACTTTTATGGAAGGGGTGTTGTAGGGGAGGGGAAAAGGCTTAGTGCTTAGAGCTGCAGAAGGTGCTGGTGCAAGTGAGTGAGGAGGGGCAGGTGAGTCCAGAAAGGCAGCTGAGGTGGAGGGGCAGGTGATGCAGAAGGTGATGGTGATACAGGTGCAAGTGAGTGAGGAGGGGCATGCGAGTCCAGAAAGGCAGCTGAGGTGGAGGGGCAGGTGATGCAGAAGGTGCTGGTGATACTGGTGCAGGTGAGTGAGGGGGGCAGGTGAGTCCAGAAAGGCAGCTGAGGTGGAGGGGCAGGTGATGCAGAAGGTGTTGGTGATGCTGGTGAGTGAGGGGGGGCAGGTGAGTCCAGAAAGGCAGCTAAGGTGGAGGGGCAGATGATGCAGACGGTGCTGGTGATGCTGGTGCAGGTGAGTGAGGAGGGGCAGGTGAGTCCAGAAAGGCAGCTGAGGTGGAGGGGCAGGTGATGCAGAAGGTGCTGGTGAGTGAAGAGGGACAGGTGCGTCAGGAGAGGCAGCTGAGTTATATAAAATAAAATAAATTAAAAAAAGAGAAAAAATGTCATTACCTTTATGGAGGGACAGGTGATCCAGAAGGTGCTGGTGATGCTGGTGAGTGAAGAGGGACAGGTGAGTCAGGAGAGGCAGCCGAGTTATAAAACAAAAATAAATAAATAAAAAAAGAAAAGAAAATGTATTTACCTTTATGGAGGGACAGGTGATGCAGAAGGTGCTGGTGATGGTACTGTGTGAGTGAAGAGGGACAGGTGAGTCAGGAGAGGCAGCTGAGTTATATAAAATTAAATTAAATTAAAAAAGAGAAAAAAATGTCATTACCTTTATGGAGGGACAGGTGATCCAGAAGGTGCTGGTGATGCTGGTGCTAGTGAGTGAAGAGGGACAGGTGAGTCAGGAGAGGCAGCTGAGTTATAAAACAAAAAGAAATTAAAAAAAGAGAAAAGAAAATGTATTTACCTTTATGGAGGGACAGGTGATGCAGAAGGTGCTGGTGATGCTGGTACTGTGTGAGTAAAGAGGGACAGGTGAGTCAGGAGAGGCAGCTGAGTTATATAAAATTAAATTAAATTAAAAAAAGAGAAAAAATGTCATTACCTTTATGGAGGGACAGGTGATCCAGAAGGTGCTGGTGATGCTGGTGCTAGTGAGTGAAGAGGGACAGGTGAGTCAGGAGAGGCAGCTGAGTTATTTAAAAAAAGAAATAAAAAGAAAAGAAAATGTCTTTACCTTTATGGAGGAGCAGGTGATGCAGAAGGTGCTAGTGAGTGAAGATGGACAGGTGAGTCAGCTGAGTTATTTAAAAAATAGACAGAAAAAAGAAAAAAAATGTATTTACCTTTATGGAGGGGCAAGTAATGCAGAAGCTGCTAGTGATACTGGTACAGGTGAGTGAGGAGGGGCAGGTGAGTCCAGAAAGGCAGCTGAGGTGGAGCTCCCTGATCTGCTATACTCTTGGGCACGCGCCCAGCCTGAGCAAAGACAAACGCTTGATAAATTACTGTCCAATTCAGAATACAGTTTAATGTGTAATATAATCTTAATTTAATCTTTAATCTAAATAAACGGCATTCTTTACAATAAATAAACTATACTAACAATAATACAAATCTTAATAAACACAATAACAGCCAGAACCAGATCAATAAGCAGCAACAGACTGTTTACAATCGAACTACCGATAATCAAGTTTTAAGTTTTTGTCCAAAAAGACCAACTTGTCCACATTTTCTGCCAAAAGTACAGATCTAGTTGCAGTGATTATCTCCAGTGGTGGAGAAAATCATCTCAATAACAACAGTAGCAGCAGTGTGGCTGTATTTGTCATTACTCACAACAAGCTCTTCTTGGACCTGCTCCCACCTGTCCCTGGAAAAGTTCAGAGTTCAGTCATCAGACTTCTTCGCTGCAGGTGATCTGGCAAATTTCCCTGAAGAGGAAGAAGTCAGCTGCTATCTCTGTCCCAGACTGGAAATAAAACACAAAGAGGTAAAAAAAATAAAATAAGTTACAGGTAATAAGATTATAATTTTAAATTAAAAAGATTAATTAGATATTCTTCTTTCGGCTTTTCCCTCTTCAGGGGTCACCACAGCGAGTCATCCTCCTCCACCTCACTCTGTCCTCTGCATCCTCTGTCCTCACTCCAACTACCTCCATGTCCTCTCTAACTGCATCCATATATCTCCTCTTTGGCCTCCCTCTTTGTCTTTTTCCTGGCAGCTGCATTTCTAACATCCTTCTACCAATATACCCACTGTCCCTCCTCTGGACATGTCCAAACCACTGTCCCTCCTCTGGACATGTCCAAACCACTGTCCCTCACGGTCATCCAGTTCCCGTGAAAAAACGTCCACACACACAACTTTGAATTTGCCTTCGTCTTTTAAAAAGGAAGCCATAACGTTAACAAACACGAGACCACAGCGAGAAGTGTTGTCCTGCTGTCCTCATACATGTCCTGATGTCCTCATACATGTCCTGTACCAGAACATGTCCTGCTGTCCTCATACATGTCCTGCTGTCCTCATACATGTCCTGCTGCCCTCATACATGTCCTGCTGTCATGTCCATATATGTCCAAACCACTGTCCCTCCTCTGGACATGTCCAAACCATCTCAGTCTGGCCTCCCTAACTTTATCTCCCAGTTGTTCAACATGTGCAGTACCTCTGATTATCTCTTTACTAGGGGTGCACCGATTTCAATTTTTTGGCCGATCACCGATTACCGATTTTTAGAAAGTCTGACCTGCCGATTCCGATTTTGGCCGATACCGATTTTCAGGTGTTAAAAGGTCAAAATGCACCCTAAATTTTCAGGATTTTCCAACCTTTGCTGAGGCAGATAAAATCGGTAGATAAAATCGGCTTCTCATTTAAAGATCGGCCGATCACCGATCTCCCCAAATTAAGGAAATCGGAGCCGATCGATCGGCCGGCCGATTTATCGGTGCATCCCTACTCTTTACTAATCTTATGCCATGTCACTCCTAAGGAGAACCTCAGCATCTTCATTTCTGCCACTTCCAGTTCTGTCTCCTGTCTTTTTGTCAATAACACTGTCTCCAGAACATACAACATAGCTGGTCTCACCACTGTCTTGTAAACTTTTCCTTTGACCTTTGCTGACACCTTTTTGTCACAAATCACTCCTGAAACTTTTCTCCATCCACTCCATCCTGCTTGGACTCTCTTCTTCACCTCTTTACCACATTCACCATTTTCCTGGACAGTGCACCCCGAGTACTTGAAGTCCTGCACCTTTGTGACCTCTGCTCCTTGTAGCCTCACCTCCCTCTCATTCACACACATGGACTCTGTCTTACTACGGCTGACTTTCATTCCTCTTCTTTCAAGTGAATACCTCCACCTCTCCAAGTTCTCTTCCACCTGTTCCCTGTTCTCACCACAGATCACAATGTCATCTGCAAACATCATAGTCCATGGGGATTCCTGCCTGACCTCATCTGTTAGTCGGTCCATCACCAGAGCAAACAAGAAGGGGCTCAGAGCCGATCCTTGATGCACTCCCACCTCCACCTTGAAGCTATCTGTTACTCCTACAGCACATCTCACCACTGTCCTGCTGTCCTCATACATGTCCTGCTGTCCTCATACATGTCCTGCTGTCCTCACACATGTCCTGCTGTCCTCACACATGCCCTGCTGTCCTCACACATGCCCTGCTGTCCTCACACATGCCCTGCTGTCCTCACACATGTCCTGCTGTCCTCACACATGTCCTGCTGTCCTCACACATGTCCTGCTGTCCTCACACATGTCCTGCTGTCCTCACACATGTCCTGCTGTCCTCACACATGTCCTGCTGTCCTCACACATGTCCTGCTGTCCTCACACATGTCCTGCTGTCCTCACACATGTCCTGCTGTCCTCACACATGTCCTGCTGTCCTCACACATGTCCTGCTGTCCTCACACATGTCCTGCTGTCCTCACACATGTCCTGCTGTCCTCACACATGTCCTGCTGTCCTCACACATGTCCTGCTGTCCTCACACATGTCCTGCTGTCCTCACACATGTCCTGCTGTCCTCACACATGTCCTGCTGTCCTCACACATGTCCTGCTGTCCTCACACATGTCCTGCTGTCCTCACACATGTCCTGCTGTCCTCACACATGTCCTGCTGTCCTCACACATGTCCTGCTGTCCTCACACATGTCCTGCTGTCCTCACACATGTCCTGCTGTCCTCACACATGTCCTGCTGTCCTCACACATGTCCTGCTGTCCTCACACATGTCCTGCTGTCCTCACACATGTCCTGCTGTCCTCACACATGTCCTGCTGTCCTCACACATGTCCTGCTGTCCTCACACATGTCCTGCTGTCCTCACACATGTCCTGCTGTCCTCACACATGTCCTGCTGTCCTCACACATGTCCTGCTGTCCTCACACATGTCCTGCTGTCCTCACACATGTCCTGCTGTCCTCACACATGTCCTGCTGTCCTCATACATGTCCTGCTGTCCTCATACATGTCCTGCTGTCCTCATACATGTCCTGCTGTCCTCATACATGTCCTGCTGTCCTCACATGTCCTGCTGTCCTCATACATGTCCTGCTGTCCTCACACATGTCCTGCTGTCCTCACACATGTCCTGCTGTCCTCACACATGTCCTGCTGTCCTCACACATGTCCTGCTGTCCTCACACATGTCCTGCTGTCCTCACACATGTCCTGCTGTCCTCACACATGTCCTGCTGTCCTCACACATGTCCTGCTGTCCTCACACATGTCCTGCTGTCCTCACACATGTCCTGCTGTCCTCACACATGTCCTGCTGTCCTCATACATGTCCTGCTGTCCTCATACATGTCCTGCTGTCCTCATACATGTCCTGTTCCTCATACATGTCCTGCTGTCCTCATACATGTCCTGCTGTCCTCATACATGTCCTGCTGTCCTCATACATGTCCTGCTGTCCTCATACATGTCCTGCTGTCCTCATACATGTCCTGCTGTCCTCATACATGTCCTGCTGTCCTCATACATGTCCTGCTGTCCTCATACATGTCCTGCTGTCCTCATACATGTCCTGCTGTCCTCATACATGTCCTGCTGTCCTCATACATGTCCTGCTGCCCTCATACATGTCCTGCTGTCCTCATACATGTCCTGCTGTCCTCATACATGTCCTGCTGTCCTCATACATGTCCTGCTGTCCTCATACATGTCCTGCTGTCCTCATACATGTCCTGCTGTCCTCATACATGTCCTGCTGTCCTCATACATGTCCTGCTGTCCTCATACATGTCCTGTACCAGTCTAACATACTTTTCTGCCACTCCAGATTTCCTCATGCAATACCACACGTCCTCTCTTTGCACCCTGTCATATGCTTTTTCTAAATCCACAAACACACAAATCCACAAACAAAAAAGATAAATTAGATAATAATAAAAGAACAATACCTCTTTTTGATCGGTTGAGGTGGTTGAATCTCTCGGTCATCATCATCAGGGCAGAGCTTTAATCTGGTCCAGGACTTGTCGACAATATCAGTTTTAGCTTTTTCATAAAGTGATGAACTTTTTGGCTGAAGTGTTGACATGATGGGGATGTCGTAGCGAGGTTCAGGTACTTTAAAGCCTGCAGATCAACAACATACAGACATGTTTTTGTAGATCCAGAGCTTTAAAAACTCATACAGTTTGTACCCTGATGCATGCTCAATAATCCAGGTAGAAAAATCTAAAAAAGCTCAGACGAAACGTTTCTACATATTTTTTGCTTTGTTTTATTTTTTTGAATGTCCAGAGGACCAGACTGAGCTTTTTTAGATCATACAGTTTGTGTTATTGATCTGGACCGATCTGATTTACCTGTTAAAGGTTGTTTAAATGCTGCTAGTTTTAGCGGTGTTTGCAAGCTGCTTTTCTTGCTTCTAGAAAATGTTCACGTTTGGATGACGTCGTTTAAAGTCCGTTAACACGTTAGACGTTAACAAGTTACGTGTTGTCTGCGGCAGACCTAATCTCCGTGAAAAAACGTCCACACACACAACTTTGAATTTGCCTTCGTCTTTTAACAAGGAAGCCATAACGTTAACAAACACGAGACCACAGCGAGAAGCTAGGGCTGCTAATGCTACACGTGCTACAAGATAATAGCGCCGTGCTGAAACTCGCCTAGGAATTTTATTTCCGTGGCGCATATTTTCCCGTTAATAACGTTTAATAAGTGAAAAAATAACCGAAACGGTACGCAGGGGGACACGACTAATTCCTGACAAGGTACACGACATTTAATAAGTGAAAAACAAAACGGTACGCAGGCGGACACGACTAATTCCTGACAAGGGACACAAGTGGGGGAAAAAAAACGGTACGCAGGGGGACACGACTAATTCCTGACAAGGGACATGACTAATCCCTGACGCACAGCCTTTTCCCGAAGCTGCAAACTCATCTGCAGTCAGCACGTCGAAGCAAAACTTTGACCAAGCGCCACATATGTGCTTCTGAGGGTGTACAATACAAAAATCATGGTAGCTGCTTGTATTTTCTCTTAAGAAAAGTTCTATAAGCGCAACCGAAAGCATCTGCTTTAATTAACTCCTGCCCTCGACAGTTAGCAAGCTGTTGTTTTATGTCCTGTGTTTAAACATGTAACAGAGACACAAACTTTTATCTCTTAATAACATATTTTAACAACAAATGCAGCTTACCTTGTTTCTATTATTCCAACATATTCCCCGCGCGCCGAATTTGAACGACCTTGCGCCGGATCCAGGTCTTGGAAAAAATGGTATTCATCCGCGACTTTGCTTTCGACTCCTTAATCTGGTCAGGTGGTCCTCTTCTTCATTTAATATGCAATTCTAACTGGGATGGAGAACTTTATAAAGTCTGACTAAATATTACATCATATTTAGTCCCAATTCAGATAAAGAGCGAATTTCCGGCACTATTTTTTATCTCGCATTAATATTGCTAGTGGTGATCAGTTTTTATAAGATCCGGTTACTATTTTAAAACTCAGATTTTCAAATTAAGTTCGCACATTTAAATTTATGTTTCACAGACGTGACTCACAACCTTGAGTTGAAATGCCAATAACGCATGAAATTAAGTTGAAATTACATAACTCATTATGTTAATTGGAAGTAACTTATAGAAAAACGTTATGATAACTAATGGAGAGTATGACTTTTAACAGTGTAAATAAACTAAACTAAATAAAATTAACTAACCTAAAAAAGTTTAAACCCCTCCTTTAGGGATTTTTCAACTTTAAATTCCTCCATAACTTCACACTAATTTCAACCACCGTTACAGGAATAAACGAAACACCAATATAATTTAAATGACAGCTTTTTACTCCATAACTGCTTCCATATTTTCCAAAGTCAAAAGAAGTTCTGCGATCCCGGACGCGAGCCCCCACTTGTTACGAAACCGTTTCTCTCACCCAGCTCGTTCTTTTTCTTTTCTTTTTACTGTTTACTGGAGAGTAGGGCCGCAATTATAAGCACGTACTGAAAAGAAAAAGAGGAAAAAAAAGAAACAAAACTGGCACCGGACGGAACACACAAGCTGTTTTCGCATTGGCCAGCCCTCCCCGGCTCTCCCCGGCTCCACCCTGCTTCTAACCCGGGTTCGGCATGTTCGCATTTTCCTTTTCCGCCCGGGATCCGCCCTTGTTCTGGAACCATCTCCACCGTGGTTCTTATCGGGCCGAGCCCCACGGACCCAGTTTGACGTCATGTACTGCTCACATTTGATTCGTTGTTTGCAGCAGGGGCGGGACTCATTCAAACAACCTCAGCGCGAGGGCTGAATTTCATTAATATTTAACTACAGAAACCCCTAAAATAATTGTTAGCTGAATTAGTGTTTCTGAGTTAAATTTTTGTTAATGACTGATTACAATTCAGCTTATGTTAGGACGTAAATAACACGAAGCGCGCACCCATTTCCGCCTTTCCGCGTGACCTGAATGTCATTAAAATATACCATACCATACCATACCATTTTATTTATAAAGCACTTTAAACAGGAACAAGTCCACACCAAAGTGCTGGACAAACAAACACGCAACAGGCAACACAGACAATGAAGTACAACACGAAAAACATAAAAACATTGCAGATCATAAATCAAACGATCCAATACAAATCAGCTGGCATTGAAAGCAATGGAGTAGTAGTGAGTTTTTAACCGGGATTTGAAAACCGAGAGGGAGGGGGCCTGTTTGATGAGCAGCGGTAACTCGTTCCAGAGTCTTGGGCCTGCTACAGAGAACGCCCTGTCACCCCTGCGCTTAAGGCGAGTTTCTGGAACTATTAAGAGTACCTGATCCTCTGACCTCAAAGCACGTGGAGGGACATATGGGTGTATCAGATCCGAGAGATAGGCGGGGGCGAGACTGTTCAGCGATTTGTAGACATACATGAGAATTTTGAATTGGATTCGAAGATGAACCGGTAGCCAGTGAAGGGAGGCCAAGACTGGTGTAATGTGCTCTCTTTTGCGTGTGCTGGTTAAAAATCGGGCAGCTGCGTTCTGAACCAGTTGTAATCGTGCAATGGTGGCTTGACTGACGCCAAACAGAAGTGAATTGCAGTAATCAAGCCTAGATGTAATGAATGCGTGAATCACTGTCTCCAGGTGCTTTTTGGATAATATGGGCTTCAGCTTAGACAGACGCCTCAGCTGGAAAAAACAGGATTTGACGATCATGTTTACATGACTGTTGAGTTTCATGGAAGGATCCATTATCACTCCCAGATTTTTGACTTTTTGTTTTTCGGACAGGGGTAGAGCAGACAGGTCAATGCAGTGGTTTGAGGTTGTGTCATTGGGAAGGAACAATATGGCTTCAGACTTCTTATCATTGAAGCTTAAGAAATTTAAAGCCATCCAGTCCCTGATGTCAGCCAGGCAGTCGAGCAGAGGTTGAATAGAGCCTGTACCATTTTGTCTTAGGGGGAAGTAGATTTGACAGTCATCAGCGTAGAAGTGGAAAGGTATATTGTGTTTCCGGAAAATAGCACCGAGTGGCAGCAGGTATAAGGAGAACAAGAGAGGACCCAGGATGGACCCCTGCGGAACCCCCCATTTAAGAGCCGCCACTGCAGAAGTAAAATCATTGATGGACACACAAAAAGACCTGTCAGAGAGGTAGGATCTGAACCAGTTTAGGGCTGATCCTGAGATGCCCACCCACTGCTCCAACCTAGCAATGAGGATCTCATGGTCGATGGTGTCGAAAGCGGATGTGAGGTCCAATAGGACAAGCAGCACAGAGTCACCAGTATCTGTGGATAGAAAGATGTCGTTAAAAACCTTCAGTAGGGCAGTCTCAGTGCTGTGGAGGGATTTGAAGCCAGACTGGAATAGCTCGGGGATAGCGTGATCCTCCAGGAAGCACTTTAGTTGGGACTCAACTATTTTCTCTAGAAGTTTAGAAACAAATGGGAGTCTGGAGACAGGCCTGAAATTGGATAATACTGACGGGTCGAGGTTTGGTTTTTTCAGGAGGGGTTGAACAGCAGCATGTTTTAATGATTTTGGCACCACACCCGAGGATAGACTGCTATTTACAATCGAGAGAATGGAGGGACCTAGAGTGTGAAAAACCTCCTTTAGAAGCCGAGGGGGGACCACATCGAAGGGGGAGCCAGATGGTTTCAGGTTGCACATGACCTGCTCTAGAGAGGACAGAGAGACTGGTTCAAAATGGTCACAAACAGCAACAGATTGAGGTGGGATGGATGGATCGTGAGATGGAGGAGAAATGAGAGCCCTGGTGGTTGCGATTTTATCTAAAAAGAAATGTTGGAAGTTCTCGCACAGCTCAGTCGAGGCTTCCATGGGTGATTGTTCAGTGAGGTGGAGAACAGAGTTTAGGGTGGAGAACAGAACTCGAGGGTTACGAGAGTTTGCAGCAATGATATCAGAGAAGTATTGTGATTTAGCAGTTTTCACTGCTTTCTGATATCGGCGCCAGCTCTCTTTTACCATCTCAAAAGAGACCTGCAGACTGTCTTTTTTCCATTTCCTCTCCACCTTTCGGCATTGCTGCCTGGCCGCTCTGGTCGTGTCATTCAGCCACGGTTCGGCCCTGAGTTTTGGTCTTCTCGGTTTAATAGGAGCCACTTGATCCAAAGCCTTTAAACAAACAGAGTCAAACTGGTTTGTCAGCTCCTCAGTGCTGGAGAGGAACAATGGGGGCTGAATTAACATGTCATTGTTGTAAACCTCAGTGAAACGTGCGGCAGTTAAATGGTTAACATTCCTGCCTTTACGTGCAGGAATGCATGTTTTAGGGGTTACATGGGGGATGGTGAACTGAAAATTGACTGGCCTATGATCCGAGAATACATTGTCACATATTTCAAGGTTTGAAACGGTCACATCACATGTTAAAACAAGGTCGCGATTGACCCCGGGGGGTCATTGTGTGTGGTCGCTGGTGGGGTTCGTCCGGTTCTTCCCCTTGGTCGGACCTGGGGAGTGGACGAGTGGCTCGTCCTGTTCGGGTGGTCCTGGGGACTCTGGGCTCGGGGTCCTTCCTGGGGTCTTGGGCTTTGATCACCCCTTCGTCTGTCTCGGGCTTTGGGGGGACGGGTCTCTGATGCTTCACACTCGCTATTAAATGTTCTATTGGAGGAACCTTATTCACTTATGCATGCTCACAACCACACACAAATGGATGCAGGGATGTATATGTAGATATATGTAGATATGTAGATGGGTATATGAATGAATATAAATGTATATGTATGTATACTGTATACATATTTGTAGGAATGGGTATGTGTATTTATAGAAAGCTACTGCAAGGTCATGAATATTATCAGTCTTTATGTATGTATGTTTCGTTGCTATGTTCTGTCATGTGCTTTGCAGGATTGTGGACGGAGGTTGGGTGTGTTTGCCTTGTGCTCTTTTGTGGATAATTGTTGTTTTGTTGTCTTACTTTCTCTTTTCTTTCTTTCTCTCTTAAAAAAAAAAAAAAAAAAAAAAAAAAACATATTGGAGTGAGAGGATGGCTAAAAGGTGTGAAGGGAGGCCATCTATAAATGGAAAAAAAAAAAAAAAAAAAAAAAAAAAAACAAGGTCCAACAAATGTCCACGCTGCTGCGTGGGAGAGTTCACGTGTTGAGTTAAATTAAATGAGTCCAATAAATCTAAAAAGTCCTTAACCATGGGCTTCTCAGGACAACACACGTGCAAGTTGAAGTCGCCTGAAATGACGACCCGAGAATATTTAGCTGTAATTTCAGCCAAGAAATCAGAAAACTCGCTGATGAAGTTCTTGGAGCGAGGCGGCCGGTAGACAAGAGCACACAAAGTTACAGGTGAATGGCCTAGTTCAAAAACAGTCAGCTCAAAGCTAGAGCAGGAGACTGGAATGGACAGTTGTTTACAGTCAAAAGTTGATTTGAATATTGTTAATAATCCACCACCACGACCTGATGGTCGCGGGTCGTTAAAAAACAAACAGTTTGGTGGTATTATTTCCGTCAGCGCGCTGGACTCACCCGGCGACATCCACGACTCTGTGATGCAGAAAAAGTCCAAGTCGTGATCTTCAAAGTAATCCCTGAGGATGAACGTTTTGTTGCAAACAGATCGGGCGTTGACAACACAGAATTTGATGATATCCGAGCTAGCCGCTGATGAGCTGCTAGCAGCTGATGAGCTAACAGCTGGTGGGGGAGCGCGCGTCCGCGGCTCGCTGCCCACAGAGAGCTGCTGCTCCGGCCGGAGATCCCCGTTGTTTTCCTGGTCCGTGCACGCGGGAGACTGGCGATGAGAATCGAGACCATCAGCTGAAGACAGCGAGGCAGAACGCCGGGCTCTGAGCTTCACCAGCCGGCCAGCTCGAGAGCCGCGTTTCTTCCTCCGAGTCGATCGATTTCTCCGTGCAGGCTGGTGCGAAGAGCAGCGGAGGTAAACGGGCAACTCGTCTCCGAGCAACGGGGGCAGAGGGGGTCTCCCCGAGGTACGGTCATACTGGCCCGAATCAGCGACATCCGCGGCAGCAAAACGTAAATCCAGAAGCTGCTTCCGATCATAAACCAGCAGTGTACTTATGTCTCCAATGAAGAACGAACAAAACACAAAAATTCCAAACACCCACAGGAGAGGCGGATACGCAGCCATGCTTATGGGCGCCATCTTGAAAATATAACTAATATTGTCTAACTCTTGCGTGCAGCCAGGGTTTTAAAATAGAACTAATAATCTCTAACTTCTACGTGCAGCTAGAATGTTAAGAGGATTGAATGGTACATGTATATAGGTAAAGTGGACACCTAAAAATCCAGTCCGCCGCTGTAGCTCAGAGCGATCTCCAACTGCTATTAAATTCTTTTATCTTGACCGGGTGAAGCGGGTTCGCTTCCCACCTGGTACGAAGTAATTTTACTTTTTTTTTTATTGGAGTAAATAAAAAGGAGTTGTGTTAACCAAACAAACTCCTTTTTATTTACTCCAATAAAAAAAAAGTAAAATTACTTCGTACCAGGTGGGAAGCGAACCTGCTTCACCCGGTCAAGATGAGCTTAATAGCAGTTGGCGAACACTCTGAGCTACAGCGGCGGACTGGATTTTTAGGTGTCCACTTTACCTATATACGATTCAATCCTCTTAACATTCTAGCTGCACGTAGAAGTTAGAGATTATTAGTTATATTTTAAAACACTGGCTGCGCGCAAGAGTTAGACAATATTAGTTATATTTTAATGACATTCAGGTCACGCGGAAATGGGTGCGCCCTTCGTGCTATTTACGTTCTAACATAAGCTGATACATAAGCTGATTTGTAATCAGTTATTAACAAAAATTAAACTCAGAAAAACTAATATATATATTCAGCTAACAAATATTTTTTTAGGGGTGTCCTCTCTTAAAACACTGTAAGCGCGCACATAAGAACACTCCACCCACGTCAAGTGAACACCCCACCCACTTCAAGAGAACACCCCACCCACTTCACGGCTTGCTCTCTACATAATGCGTAATGAACGCGGGCGGGCCAGTTCGGGCTCTGGGCAAACCGGGGGCGGCCCGGGCCATTGAGGGCTGGCCAATGCGAAAACAGCTACAGTGAGGTGGGGCTTACCATATGATGTCCGATCAGAGTTTCTTAGTCAGCTAACATCCTTGAAAGGGGCGAGCCCGCACTTTTCTTCATCCGTCTGACGATCTGTTCAATAGTTTATGTTTTTGTGTTTTCTTTTTAGTTTTTCTCTTTTCTTAAAAACGCACCACTTGTGATTTCGTAGGTGGTTGATATAGCAGGCGTGTAAAAACTCCCCGGTGCATTACTTCCATTAGCATCCAGCCGGTTCATCCAAAACAAACTTCCTCCCGGCCAAAAACATCTGACGCTCCCCTCTAGGTGGATCCGACCCGAGGTGAAGGCTCCGTTTCTCCGTCCAGAGCCTACCCGCACCGTACCTTAAGTTATTTTCTCTTCACACTTCTCCACTGCAACAGCAGCTTCCAACACGCCACTCCATCAGTCAATCAACCACAGGTGTACTACCAGCGCAGCTAAAAACACTTAGACTGGCTGAGCCCCGCCCCTCCACCAGTGAACCGTCAAAGGTGCCAAAAATAAAAATAACAAACAAACAAAAAACGGATGAAAATGTGACCACATAATACTGGTGAAGAGTTCTGCCAACTCCTGAGGTAACAGGTAGTTGATACAGCTCAGAGCACTGTCTCCTCCACGTCCATCAAACATCCTGCCTTCCTAAACCCAGACAGATGGATTCTTTAGTGACTGAGGTCCACGCTTTATCTATCCATCCGAGGACCTGCTGGAACGTCGCATGGCACATCCGTCCTGTAGCCGTGAATCTGCTGCTCTACGTCCACCATCCACTCCTCCCAAAGGCGGTGCAGAGCTGCTTTGAAGCTTGGTCAAGCCTCCCAGGATGATGGCAGGAATGGAGTTAAACACTTTAATTTTAGCTTTAAATTCAGCATGATGTGTACGCACACGCTGTCCATCCAGCAGGACTTTTTTTTGCTCTAAAATATCCGTACACAGGTACACCGGTAGTCGTCAAAAGCCTAGAGGGTCTTTTAGCGATCCTAGCGGCCAAAAGTGGTACTGCTCCATTTTTTTTTGTCAGAATGAATGGAAACGGTCATATCGCAGCCAAAAATTGGTCTAAAAATATGGGAAAAAAATCCATAAATACAGTATGTCGCTTCGCCGTATAAGTCGCAAGGCATGCTAATTAGGTAAAAAACTGTGACTTATTGTCCGAAAAGTAAGGTACATATTCTATATATTTTTGTGTTATTTATGGATCCAAAAACAATTTTATAATCTGATAAATTGTAGTAATCTGTGTGACTATCTGCCTAATGCATGGATGTACAGTATGTGAGTGTGTACGGTATTTAATTTTATTTTATTTTTTTGTGGATTGAGGTGAAGATGTACATGCTGATCCTTCAGCTGAATTGTAAAATTGTTCTCTCACTTCTGTTTCCTGCTCCCTTACATCAATGGCAGCACCTGGACCTCCGAGCTTCTAGGACATTATCCTTTTTTGCATCTCTCATCTCTCTGTCTGGTTGGTCTCTCCACCCCTTTGTGACCTGGGGATGAACGCACCAATGAGGAGCCTCACAGTGAGTAACATTGTCTTGTTTCACCCCATCCACCTTCCACAGCACCTCAGTCAGTCACTCAGTTATTCACAAAGTGTGTCGCATAAATGCCTTGATGTCAGATGTGGTCGGCATTCCTGTCTCTATGAGCGTATTGTAGATGTGGGTAGTGTACTGTACACCATATAAGCCATGATGTTGACTAACTGTTGTGTGTTATTTACAGGGTATGCCTGATCGCATGTTATGTGCAGTGCTGGAGCAATTTCAGCTTTACTTTTCCCTTTGGTATGTGCGCTTTGTCTCCATTTACACTGTCATTTCTTGTGTTCTTAAGTTGAAACAGCCTGTACAGTTTTCTTTTTTTCTTTTCTGCATACACACAAATATACAGTTTACATGTGCAGGAAACACCAAATTACAGCTCCACAATTTTGTCAAAACGTTTTATGCTGCCATGTTTGTGTTCAGCATGATGAAGATCTTTTATGATCTTTTAAAATGGTAAGTTATTGGAGCGGTTCCTGTGTGGTGACACTTGTTCTGTGTTCCATGTGTGCTGCATCTCGCTGGTCATTCTACAGTTCAGCACATTCAGTTTTGAAGCACACATCTCTGGCAATTCAAGTCAGGGAAGATAAACTTTTTATGCAATGTAGCTTAATTTTACATATATTTACAATCAACCACTAATAGATGTGCATGTCAATTAGTAAAAACAGTTTTTGTAACTGTATATTTTTCTAATTCTGAATTGTGTAAATCTGGCCATGCATTTAGCAAACAATACAGTACATTGATTTGATGATTAGAGTTAGAAGAGCTGTGTTGCACCTGCCCTGACTTGAATGCAGCTAGAGTCCCCCGTTCCTCATTTAGCTTTGGTCATTGTGTGGTTCGCCTCCCTCCCTTTGTTAGATTCACTCTCTGTATAGCACGGCAAGCCCCAGCATGCTGAAGAGGAAACAAAGCTCAAGGGTGGAGGCCCAGCCCATGACCGATTTTGGGCCAGACGAGACCCTTGCAGACAGTGCTGACATCTTCTGGATCAACAAGCCAGTGAGTGAACACACACGTTCAGGCCAACTCGTTAGTATATTGCAATAATCCCACATTTCGTCATTATGTCTTCTTTTGTGTTCTTTCTGCAGTGGGTTCATTCTTTGCTTCGAGCCTGCGCCATCATCAGTGTCATCTCTGTCTGTATGAACACCCCAAAGACCTTTGAGCATTACCCTCCACTGCAGTATGTAACATTCATGCTGGACACGCTGCTCATGTTCCTCTATACCGCAGAGATGATTGCCAAGATGCACATAAGAGGAATCATCAAGGTGAGCCCAATTAGTATGTTTCAAAGGTGGGCGCCAGACCGCTAGGGAGCGCTAAAGCACTAATCCGCTTATTCATTAATTCATTCATTCAACCTTTATTTATACAGGCTAGCCTCGTTGAGCCACGGGGACTCATTTACAAGAGGGACCTATAGCGGACCTTAACAATTTGTCAGCGTTACAGCGGATTGACTAACTTTTATAATTCATAAGCGGATTTGCGTTATTTTTATTTAAAATGCAGTACCGCTAATAACTAATTATCTATCAGTAAAAACAAAAAAACTTATTTACGAGCTCTTAAATCAACCGGACGACTGCTAACAGACCATATCCTGTCAGCGCCGGATGTGGTCCGTGACAAAAAAGCGTCCCCCTCAGTCTCTTGGCTAGAGAGAGCGCTCTCTCTATAGCAGTTAGCAGCCAGTGTGTTACTCTGCAGCCTTATTGCTTGTTTTCGAAGAGTCAGACGAAGAGTTTTTAACATGGAGGGTGAACTTATGGATGTTTCTCAGCGGCCTACGCGACGCGTCAGCGCCTCATTTGCCCTCTTCAAAATGGCGACGGCCACAGAAGCAAAGGACTTTACAACAAAACACGGTAAAAACAATTATTTCTTTGCTGAGAAAAAATATATTTCTTAGCTGACTTTATAGCACAAGGTTTCTCTGAGCTTAACCGTTTCACGAAATTGTCAAATCTGCTGGATTAAAAAAAGTAGTTCACCATTTGCCCTGTTAAAAATGGTGGCCGCAACGGTCACAGAAGCGTAGGACTTTACAACAAAACACGGTAAAAAACAATTATTTCTTTGCTGAGAAAAAATATATTTCTTAGTTGACTTTATAGCACAAGGTTTTTCTAAGCTTGACAGTTTCACGAAATGGTCAAATCTGCTGGATTAAAAAAAGTAGTTTGCCATTTGCCCTGTTCAAAATGGCGGCCGCGACGGCCACAGAAGCAAAGGACTTTACAACAAAACACGGTAAAAACAATTATTTCTTTGCTGAGAAAAAATATATTTCTTATCTGACTTCATAGCACAAGGTTTTTCTAAGCTTGACAGTTTCACGAAATGGTAAAATCTGCTGGATTTTAAAAAGTAGTTTGCCATTTGTACGTTAGCGCATTAGCATTAGCGTCCGCTAGCGTTGCTAATACATAAGCGCTTTTGAAATTGCGGACCTAAATAAATTAATAAGTGCTTTAGAAATAGCGGAACTAATTTTTGGATTAGCGCTGCCCAGCACTGGTATGTTTAATAAGGTAACAGATTATCCAAAAGAGGAACATAGAAAATATCCAAAAGAGGAACATAGAAAAGTACTGTATCTGTTACTCTGATTTAGAGTAAATTGTAGACTTTCCAATGTTAAATTACAAAAACAAAACAAAAAAATACACTGACAGAAAATC
This sequence comes from Garcialebias charrua, assembly GCA_038048925.1. Lineage (NCBI taxonomy): Eukaryota > Metazoa > Chordata > Actinopteri > Cyprinodontiformes > Rivulidae > Garcialebias > Garcialebias charrua. The sequence continues at coordinate 18,063 of JBBPBX010030151.1, forward strand.
TATAACAGAGCTGAACAGAAACAAAAGTTTTTGTAATGTTTAGTAATAAATTGAAGGATTATATTTTAGATTTAAAATACTTTGATTGGTTACTAGAAATATGCTCATAATTATTATTATTCATAATATAGTTGCTGTTGGTGGTGGTCAATTCTAGAGTATATAGGATTTTAACAGAAATATAAGGCACTTTCGGTATTATATAGATGAAGCCTTTGCGTATCTTTCTCACTGTACTTATAAACCTCTCACAGAACCCATTGATGTGTATGTGTTAGTCAGGGGAAACAAAACTGTGAAGTGATGCCAAAACTTTTTTTTTTATATACATTATTCATATCTTTAGTAAATTTTGCAAAACAGAAGCATGTTGGAGTAGCCTTGTTACATTCATTCTGGGATATTGTTTTTGAAAACTTAATTCCTCTTTTATCTGGATGTAAATCGCTTTTTTTGGATGATCATTTCCTCTGGTATCGGATGCTGTGCTGCTGGAAGGATTTTTACTGAAACCTTCTTACTTTTGGGCATTTGTTATGATGTGTAACCATGGCAACAAGGTGTTTTTTAAACAACCAGAAGCAGCTGATTAACATCTCAAAAGCTCAAATATCTCAACTACAGCTCCAAATCCCAAATGAGTTGAAAAGGAGACACTGTGGACGAATTCCCGTCAACCTCGTGGTGGTGCTCGGCTGACCGCCAAGATCCTGGAACTGGTGGGAAACTCGGCTTGTGACAACGCGAGGACCAGGATCATCCTCCAGTACCTTCAGCTGTCTAACCATAGTGACGAGAAGCTCTGCAGACTGCTGAGAGGATTGACCATCGCTCAGGAAGGAATTCTGCCTGGCATTCGGGCAGTCCTGCTGCCCAGGATGACCGAGTGGCCCGCTGGATCTGACAGCAAGCAGGATCCAGGTGGCCGGATTGGCATCCGTGGCCAGATTCTTTGGATTTGCTGCAGCAGATACTTCTTGCCCACAGCTGTCAGCATCTATAACAACTCTTGAATGAAACCAGGATGATGAGCTACAACTCTTATTTTCCCTTTGGGATTAGTACAGTATTTTTAATTGAATTGAACTGAATTAAATTGAATTAAAATTTCAAACATATTTTGGTCAGTGTGGCTTTTTGTTCAGGTTCATAGTAAATGGGCCTCAAGGGGTTGAGGTTCAGGTCCAGTCAAGGTTTTCCACACCAAATTAATCAGAATAAGTCTTTATAGTTATTGTTTTATGCACAGGGGCACAGTCATGTTGGAGTAGAAAATGGTCTACTCCATAGATACCACAAAGTTGGAAGCACAACATTGTCCAAACAGGCTTGATATGCTGAAGCACTAAAATGACTGGAGATAGAGGCCCTAGTCAAAACCCTTACTGAAACATGTGAAATTAGCTTACCAAGTGTAGCCAAATAGTTTTGAACATATTGTTTATCTTCTTAGTAAACCACGTTATAGCCGGTCGAAGCAGATGGCCACTTGTCCTGAGCCTGGTTCTGCTAGAGGTTTCTTCCTGTTAAAAGGGAGTCTTTTCTTTTCCACTGTTGCCTTTGTGCTTGCTCAGGTTGGTAGACTGTGACAAAGTCAACATTCAGCTAGTCTTCTGGCTTCCTTCCTTAGATGGAGAATTTTTACTTTGATGCGTAATCATAACAACAAGGTGGTTTTCTACAACTAGGAGAAGCTGATAAACATCTCAAAAGCTCAAATAATACCTCAGCTACAGCTCTTTACTAATTGTCTTTTGTATGTATGTGAATGTTTCTGTTCAGTGCCCTGAGACAACTTCTGTGGTGATTTGGTGCTACATAAATAAACTGAATTGAATTGAATTATAGCGCCGTAACATTTCAAAACTTTATTTTTTTTTGCATATCTCAAAACACATTTTATCTCAAACAGAAGAAAAAAATTCCCCACAACATTTAGTTTTTAAGAATTTTATTATTCTTATTGTACACTGTTTTTCTTTCTTTATTATATATTTTTTCCATTTTTATCCAGATAGTACAGATAGTACATACAGCTAATTTTAAGTTTTCTTTACACTGAATACATTCTGCTGTTAGCACAAACTATTTTTTGGAAAACAATAAAAACTGATTTGTAGGTGCCATATTGGCTGGTCAAAATAGTTGAGCTGAAAACTAGCTCATTCGAATTCAAAAATATTTTATTAATCCCAGAGGGAAATTAAATGTTGCTGTAACTCATCCTGGTTTCATTAAAGAGTTGTTCTAGATGCTGATGGCTGTGGGCAGGAAGGATCTCTTATACAACGGATCAGAAGAAGTCTGAAGACACTGTTGTTGTATGACAGTCTGATGAAGAGGATGCTGAGGGTTGTCTATAATGTTCTTCATTTGATGAAGAATCCTTCTTTGTACAATCATCTCCAAAGGTTCTAGAGGAGTCCCCAGAACTGAGCCAGCCTTCTTTATGAGTTTGTTGATTTTTTTTGTCACTTGCTCTGGTGCTACTACCGAGTAGATGATGGCAGAAGAGATAGGGTCCCAGTTACATCCATCAACAAAATGTAATAGAAAAAACAGTAATAACATCTAGTATATAACTAAGAAAAACATCAACTAGAAATACACTAAGCACTAATGTAATAGAAAATCATTACAAACAGCAGCACGAACATGAGTCTGTATGAGCAGATGGTCACAAATTAACACAGCAACAAGAAAACAGATCAGCATCAGCATGTTTGTTTGTTTTCCTTCCCTCCATTGATTACGGTGACATTCTCTACATGAATGCTCCTACAAGCACCCTGCGGATGTTGGATGTTGTCTATCATGGTGCACTAAGATTCATAACTGGCTGTGATTATCGTACCCACCACTGCACCCTGTATTCACTGGTTAACTGGACATCATTAACCTCACGCAGACTCTTCCACTGGTACATCTTCATCTTTAAATCACTTCTTGGTCTGCTGCCCTCATACATCTCCTCCTACATGTCTTTGCGTGAGTGCAGCTACAGCGTGCGCTCTCAGGACATGATCACCTGCAGTGTTCCGTCAGTGAGGACTGAACTTGGAAAAAGGGCCTTCTCCTACTCTGCTCCTGCTTCATGGAATATCTTACAAAAAGATCTGAAGCTCTCGGCCCTGACCTCTCTAAATGGTTTTCAGAATCTGTTGGAATCCTGGCAAAAACCATTGCAGATATGTTCCTATTTTTGATTTTGTACATCTACCTTATAATGTTTTTGCTAGTTTTTGCTAGTTTTTCTTTTTCTTTTGTTTATTGTTTAATGTATTTGTATTTTGTATCATTGCTGTTCATCATTCTTTAGTTTGTAGCAGGTCGCTTTCGTAAATTATCCCTCGAGGCTCAATAAGATTTACCTGACTAAATAAAGGTTGAATGAATGTTGTGATATTTTGCAGTGATTATTCTTATTTATTTATTCATGAGTCTAACAGCCTCAGGGTAGAAGCTGTTCCTCAGTCTAGTGGTTCTACATTTGATGCTCCTCAACCTCCGTCCTGAGGGGAGTGGGGCAAAGAGTGAGTGTGCTGGGTGAGTGAGGTCTTTCATGATGCAGGTGGCTCTCTTCCTGCATCTGGAGGTGTAAATGTCTGTGATGGTGGGGAGACTGACTCCAACAGACTTCTGTGCAGCCTTCACCACTCTCTGTAGAGCTTTTCTTTCTGCAACTGTGCAGCCTCCATGCCACACGTTGATGCTGGAGCACAGGATGCTCTCCACTGCACACCTGTAGAAGGAGGTGAGGACTGGGCTACTCAGACCAGCTCGTCTCAGCCGCCTGAGGAAGTAGAGTCTCTGATGACCTTTCTTGATCAGGCTGGTGTGTTGTTGTTGCAGGAGACCGCAAACAGGAGACCACAAACAGGAGACCGCAAACAGGAGACCGCAACGATATGCTAGGCTGCTAAATGATACGTGTGCTGCAAGATAATAGCACCATGCTGAAACACGCCTAGGAACTTTAGTTCCGCGGCACATAATCTCCCGTTAATAAAATTTAATAAGTGAAAAAATGACCGAAACGGTACGCAGGTGGACCGAACCGAACGTGCCGTACCGAAACGGTTCGGTACACCCACGTGTACCGTTACACCACTAATACCTACTATTGTGTAGGTATGTGTTTTTTTGTAATGTTATGTTTGGATTTGTTAAATGTTATTGCAGGAAACAAATAATCCACATACTGTAGTGTAGGAACATAAATGCATACTTTTGTCCTTGTCAGTGTGTGGAATGAGACATGGTATTTATCTGTAGTTTCAGAACGCACCCTTTCATTTGCATCCTTTCTTCCTGAGGAAGACGGGCCTAATAAGAGCTTATAGCACACACACTCTCTCTCTTTCTCACCCTCTTTCACCATCTCTCTCTCTTACAGTCTCTCTATAGCCGTTTTCGCATTTGCCGGCCCTCCCCGGTCCCGCTCGTCTCTGGTTGGCCCAGAGCCAGCTCTGGCCCGCCCTCGTTGATTGCGCACTGTCCGGAGAGCAAGCCTTGAAGTGGGTGGGGTATTCACTTGACGTGGGTGGGCAGTTCTTACCGAAAAGCTCAGAATGCGAATTTTTGGAAAAAACGAAATAAATACTGAGTTTTCATGTGTTTTTTCACTACAGTTAGCAAGTTAAGCATATAAACACACGTTTCCGATCATTTTTATGCACTCGAAAGTAGTTTTTAGATGAAAATAGTGTGTTTTTAGGTGCCCTGGCGAAATTTACGAGCGGACTTCCGGGTTGCGAATTTGTGGAAAAAACGAAATAAATACTGAGTTTTCATGTGTTTTTTCACTACAGTTAGCAAGTTAAGCATATAAACACACGTTTCCGATCATTTTTATGCACTCGAAAGTAGTTTTTAGATGAAAATAGTGTGTTTTTAGGTGCCCTGGCGAAATTTACGAGCGGACTTCCGGGTTGCGAATTTGTGGAAAAAACGAAATAAATACTGAGTTTTCATGTGTTTTTTCACTACAGTTAGCAAGTTAAGCATATAAACACACGTTTCCGATCATTTTTATGCACTCGAAAGTAGTTTTTAGATGAAAATAGTGTGTTTTTAGGTGCCCTGGCGAAATTTACGAGCGGACTTCCGGGTTGCGAATTTGTGGAAAAAACGAAATAAATACTGAGTTTTCATGTGTTTTTTCACTACAGTTAGCAAGTTAAGCATATAAACACACGTTTCCGATCATTTTTATGCACTCGAAAGTAGTTTTTAGATGAAAATAGTGTGTTTTTAGGTGCCCTGGCGAAATTTACGAGCGGACTTCCGGGTTGCGAATTTGTGGAAAAAACGAAATAAATACTGAGTTTTCATGTGTTTTTTCACTACAGTTAGCAAGTTAAGCATATAAACACACGTTTCCGATCATTTTTATGCACTCGAAAGTAGTTTTTAGATGAAAATAGAGTGTTTTTAGGTGCGCTGGCGAAATCGCAGTTGATGACTCAACACGCAGCTAGTCACGCCCTCTGGTCTCGCCCCTACACGAAGCAGTCCAGCCCCCTGCTGCAAACAACGAATCAAATGTGAGCAGTAAATGACGTGAAACTGGGCCCGTCGGGCCGCGGTCCGATGGAACCACGTTGGAGATGGTTCCAAAACGAGGGCGGAGCCGGGGAAAAAAAGGAAAATGCGGACACGCTGAACCCGGGAAAGAGGGCGGGGCGGGGCCACCCGGGCCTTTAAGGGCTGGTCAATGCGAAAACGGCTTATGTCTCTCCCTCTTTGTAAGTGGTAATTAGGGAACTCCTTTTTAACTGTCCCCTTGACATTTCAGATTGTTCACACTGCAGGAGCTTAACAATTTAGTCTTATCATGTTTAAAACAGGCTGCTGGAACATCGTGGTCACTCTGTCAAAGTGGGAACTGTAATTTGACCTGTTGGTTTCCCCTTTTTAAATATTGTTGTGCCATTACAGAAGTCACAAAAAGACTTTCTATAATTTTTAAAGGGTCTTTGTCAAACGTTTTTTTTTGAAAATAGGTAGAACTACTGCTGGTCTACATCCATGAAAACAGACCTCATTAAACATTTCTGGTAAAACTGTTTCATTACATGTTTGTTTTCTCTATATTTTAAATCTAGTCAGTGTGGATGTCTTCTTTCTGTGTTTTCTCTTAGGGTGACAACTCTTACGTGAAAGATCGCTGGTGTGTGTTTGATGGATTCATGGTGTTTTTCATCTGGGTCTCCCTGGTGCTTCAGGTGAGTGTCACTTTTTGCCTTTAAATACAAATAATTTGGGTTCATGTTCTAAATTTGAATCTCTTTAATGCTGGTTGATCAATTCATAATTAATGGTGCGGCTGTGGCTGAGTGGTTAGAACAATCGTCCTCCAATGCAACGGTTGGGGTTTCGATTCCAGCAGCAGTCACATGCTGTATTGTCCCTGAGCAAGGCACTGAACCCCTCATTGCCTCTGATGTGTGTCCTATCAGTGTATGAATGTGATAAATCACTGATTAGTCTTTGTAGAGATCTAGTAGAGTGCTGTATGAATGGGTAAATGAGGACACAGATTGTGTTGTAAGAAGCTGTGAGCATCTTGATTGCAAATGTAAATAGAAAGGCACTATATAGGTACAGTCCATTTACCATTTAATAATAAGTTTGTTTTTTTCTGTTGTTTAATTTAGGTGTTTGAAATAGCAAAACTTGTGGATCCGATGTCTCCATGGGGAATGCTGAGAATCCCCCGAGCACTGATAATGATCCGGGCCTTCAGAATCTATTTCCGTTTTGAGCTTCCCCGTTCTCGCATCACAAACATTCTTAAGTACAGCACTGTCACAAGCATTTTCAATTAATTATGGTGTCACTTTACATATAAATATATGCAACAATCTGTCGTTTTGTTGTGTTTTGCAGGCGTTCAGGTGAACAAATCTGGAGTGTCACTATTTTCTTGCTGTTTTTTCTCCTGCTTTATGGAATTCTGGGCGTTCAGATGTTTGGGACTTTCAACCATCACTGTGTTACAAATGATACACAAGCAGGGTAAAATATACTCAATAGTAAAGTGCTTATTAGAAGTTTCAGATTACAAAGTAGTAGAACTTACGGGAACAGTTTTGATGTGCATTTTTATCATTGTTTCAATTAAAACATAAAAACGTCAAGAGGCCAAAAGTGCTGGTAACTTAATTTTTTCCAAGTTATTTTCTTGTCATTTAATCTACTTTTGTGTGCTACACAAGCACCAATGATAAATATCTTACAACTTTTTGTATTTGTAATCATTTAATCGAAGATTTTGACAATGAAAAAAAAAACCTATATATCCTTATGAATACCAAAGATCAGAAAGGTATTTAAAGCGGTAGGAAAAGTTAATACTCATAGTAATTTACATTTTTAACATTGTGAGCCTTTGAAAAGCATACATGTAGTTGTCTCCTTACTCTTATGTGCGTGTTAGGCTGCCTTCAGGCCCAGGCCTCCCTTGCAAAAGAGATCTGTGATCTCAGTGGGATTTGCCTGGTTAAATAAAGGTTAATAAAATAAATAAATTTGAGCAAGCACTGAAGCATGTTATCTATTCATAATTAGTACATTTAGAAATGTAACACAACGTGTTTTAAGATAATTCTCACTTGTCTAAAGCCTAGAAATATTTACTTATTTCAAGAAATCTTACCAAGTGCAATTATCTTACTGCACTGGCCTTTTTATTTCACTTAAAGTGCATGTTTCATGTTAAACACATGTAGTTGCCTTTTCAACCTAAAATGTCTAAAACTCCAATTTTCATCAAAATTACTGTATTACCTCTACATATTATTTTTCTGCCCAAAAAACTAACATGAAACATGCACTTTAATTTGAGATGATTCTGACTATTATCTAGTATTTTTTTTTAACTTATTTTTAGATGGGTAGTTTTTGCAGATATTTGAAGACATTAGTTTTCATTAGTGAAGTCAAGCAGTTCAGCATCTGTGGCTTAAAAAGGAATACAGAAAACTGAAAGTTATGCACCATAACTCATGTTCCCTGAAGGAAGGGAACAAGATGCAACATATCACTATGGGAAATTGCGCCCGCGCAGTTTACCTGAAGGAATACAATCACGCCTTTACGGCAGGGGCGTCAGCATCGCGCCAGAGGCCCCTCCCTCTGGGTACTTAAGCCGCTGACGCCCATCCATCGATCTCCAGAATGCACTTCACCGAGCTTTCAGCATTGAAAGGGCCATGTATGTTGCACCTCGTTCCCTTCCTTCAGGGAACATGAGTTATGGTGCATAACTTTCAGTTCCCTTATCAGTCTTGTCACTCGGTGCAACATATCACTATGGGAACGTAATTCATTCACGCCCTTGAAATGCTCGGCAAAATGCATGTGGAAACATCCGCCTTGATACGGCAGGCATCCCCCAGCTGCTCTCTTCAAGGTATTGCAGAGAGCACAGTCCGGGAAGAAGAAATACCCCACGTAGAAAAACATCAGCTTGATGTTATCACCAGGCACATAGATGAAAAACCAAACTAGGGGCAGCATAAGCATGCTCCACTAGTGTGATTACTCATCGTTTTACAAAGGGCACGACTGACAAGTGTAGCCCATCCTGACGTCGGAGACCCGTTAAAGGAGAGATGAACCCCTCCATTGAACGTCTCCTAAGCGAACATGAACACCAAGGGGACACCCTTGTGTATGTTGTTGCCGTTTGTTTTTGGATAAAGCAATCAAAGCCTTAGGCCCTCAGCCAGTTCCCTTCAGAGGCCAGGCTGAGAGCCGCCACAACTCTGGACGTGGGTGTAGGAGCTGTCCACGTGCCTGAGTCAGCAGGTCCCTGTGAGTAGGCAATTGCCATGGTATCCCTGATAACATTGAGATCAAATCCAGGAACCACGGTTGCTGCGGCCACCTGGGGGCTATCATTATCAGGGAGAGGGCTCCCTGACGTATGCGTTCCAGTGTCACCTTGATCAGAGGGACAGGTGGAAAAGCATAGTACAGCACCCCTGCTGGCCAGTCATGTGCCAGAGTGTCCGTTTCCAATGGTGCATCTGCTTCCTTCAAAGAGAAGTAAAGGTCACACTGTGAGTTAGCTTTGCAAGCGAACAAGTCCACTGAGGCGCTCCCAAATCGTGACCGGACCTGTTCCACAACCCGTGGATTCAGGCTCCATTCTGACGCCAAGAGAGGCCCTCTTGAGAGGGCATCCGCTCCATAATTTAGTTCACCGGGAACATGAGTCGCCCTGAGTGACAAGATTCTTGGAGCATAACACGTGAGCATCTTCTGCATCAGTCCGAGGAGGGCCCGGGACATTTTCCCTCCCTCTCTGTTGATGAAGGACACTGTGGTCCTGTTATCTTATTTCACCAGGACGTGCTACCCTGCAATCAGACCTTTTCCAAATAAGTATTTTACTGACAGGAATACGGCCAGCAATTCTAGGAAGTTGATATGTAATCTCGCTTCCTGTTCATTAGAAAGGCCACGGGTATTCTGATTTCTGAAGATCGCCCCCCATCCTGTTTTTGAGGCGTCCGTCGTGATGACCACACGAGATGACACCCTACCCAGCGGGACCCCTTCCGTGAAGATAGACAAGTCTCTCCAAGGTTCCAGGGCTCTCAGGCACTCTGAACCTATTCTAACATTTCCTGCTCGACCAAGCAGGGCGGGTTGTGTCTGTTGGTTTAGCCATACCTGTAGGGCCTGCATTTTCAGCAATGCGTGTGGCACACAGGGTATGGCTGTCGCCAAAAGGCCTAAAAGGCGTTGGCACGTTTTCATGGGAACCCGCTGATCCAGTGTAAAAAAATTTAGGCAATGGCAAATCGAGGAAACTCGTTCCTTTGAGAGCCATGCTCTGTACCGCACCGTGTCTATCTGTACTCCCAGAAATACGGTAACCCATGATGGAGTTAGGTTACTTTTTTGTAGGTTTATGACAAATACGAGCAACTCCAGGTGATCGATTACCCTGTAGGAGTGTGACTGGGCCTGTATTCTGCTTCCAGCCAGAATCAGGAGGTCTTCCAGGTAGTTCATAACCCTAAGACCTTGATTCCTGAGGGGGGTCAGGGTTGCATCCAGACTTTTAGTACATGTACGAGGAGCCGTTTTAAACCGAAGGGTAAAGCTTTGAATTCATAAGCTTTTCCCTCGAAGGCAAAACTGAGGAATTTTCTATGTTTCCTCCACACGCCTACATGGAAATAGGCATCTTTCAGATCCACTGTACATGCATAGTCTCCTGGTCTCACAGACTGGAGAAACTGCCGCAGTGTAAGCATCTTGAACTTAAAGGTTTTTATTCTCTTGTTCAGAGTCCTGAGATCCAGGATCGGTCTTAAAGCTCCACTGACATCATCTTTTAACTTTTCAAAAAATGGCACAACATATATAAATATTAAGATTGACCCCTGACCGTTTTTGCTAAAATAATGTTAAATGAATGAAAATTCCTCCCAAGAATAGTTTAAAATTAGCGCTGTTTTTTTACACGGTAAATACGGGTTTTCCGGTCACGTGTTTGTGACGTCAGATAAAGGAATTTGCTCCAAGCGCACATTGAATACAATGTAGAAAATATAAACGCATCCGTCGAATTTAGCCATCTAAAACTGTAGATATTAGCGATTTAGATTCAGTTCGTGAAGCAGAAGTTATTCTGAGTGATAAAAAACAAACAGCAATGTTTCATTTCTCCGTGTTGCTAGTTCTGTTTTCAGGAAAGGTTGCACATCCATGTAGTGAGCACCAGATGTCAGCAAAGCTAAAGGGCTCACTTCATGAATGAGCAACCTTTCCTGTAAAAGAAACAGCAACACGGAGAAATGAAACATTGCTCTTTGTTGTTTATCACTCTAAATAACTTCTGCTTCACGAACTGAAGCCAATTCGCTAATATCTGATGTTTTAAATGGCTAAATTCGACGGATACGTTTATATATTTCTACATTACAGAGCTCTGTAAGAGTTCACGATAGCTTTGCTGACATCTGGTGCTCACTACATGGATGTGCAACCTTTCCTGAAAACAGAACTAGCAACACGGAGAAATGAAACATTGCTGTTTGTTTTTTATCACTCAGAATAACTTCTGCTTCACGAACTGAAGCTAAATCGCTAATATCTACAGTTTTAGATGGCTAAATTCGACGGATGCGTTTATATTTTCTACATTGTATTCAATGTGCGCTTGGAGCAAATTCCTTTATCTGACGTCACAAACACGTGACCGGAAAACCCGTATTTACCGTGTAAAAAAACAGCGCTAATTTTAAACTATTCTTGGAAGGAATTTTCATTCATTTAACATTATTTTAGCAAAAACGGTCAGGGGTCAATCTTAATATTTATATATGTTGTGCCATTTTTTGAAAAGTTAAAAGATGATGTCAGTGGAGCTTTAAGGAATGATCCTTTTTGGGCACCAGGAAGTACTTGCTGTAGTGGCCAGAGCGTAGTTTGTGTTCCGGGACCAAACTTATTACTCCCTTCTGCAGCATTGTCAATACCTCCTCCCTCAGCACATGTGCGCATGTAGGGTTAATATTTGATTGCAGTACCCCTGTGAAGGGGGGGCGGTCTCCTGCTGAACTGCAGCTTGAGCCCACGACATATAGTTGCCATGACCAAAAATCAAAAAAGGCGTTCAATACAGGATCAACTGGACTTTATTTGTTGCAGAAAACGTTTCGACTTCTGTCCAGAAGTCTTTTTCAATTCTGAATGAATGAAAGCTGTGAGAACGAGAAGTTTTATACAAGCCACGCACCAACATATGAAATTGGAAACTGAAATAACACCACAAAATACCTAACATGCCCATTCTATTTAAATTGACAAAACAAAACAACACATCACACCTGGGGGTTTGTAACACATACATGTAAATTGAAAGATCACACCTTAACAGTAGGAGGTTCCCTTGAGGTCTCTGGTAGAAGACACAAACTGTATGTAAATTGACACAAAACACCTCCCAAACAACAACAGAGGCTACTCAGAGAAACTTTGTTAGTCTAATTTACAGACAAGACATCCCTGCTCCCATCCAGTGTAAAACGTTTCGGAATCAAATCCAAAACTGAGTTATAAGTCTTAGAAAGTTGAAATCTCAGACCTCCTCCTCTGTTAAGAGAAGGTTTTTCTCTCTTAACATACAAAGCTTCCTTCACCCCCCTCTCAAACCATCTGTGTTCTTGTTGTCATGTCTAGTTGTCTAGTTGTCATGACCCATTCGTTTGGCAGACATGCCCTCCAGGCTTACGCGTGCGCCATGAGTCTGGAGGGCATGTCCAATTGCTGCTCGTCATGTTTGAGTGCGGGAGGGGTGGCCTTTGACCTTTCTCGCACTCTCTCGAGCCGGCTGGTCAGCCCAACAGAAGATATCGCGAGATCTGACTGTCTCAGGCAGAGCTCGTGTATCTTGCTACGGTTCATAGTTTGACCACGTGTGTTTCATGAGAGTTGGACTCGAGTGAAGAACTAGGGCAGTCTGTGCTTTGGCACTTTTATTTTTGTACATGCATGAAACAGTGTTTGTTTTGATTACACATACAGTAGGCGAGTCATGTTTAGTGCACACACACATGTCACCAGCTCCTCGTAGTGTTCTACAAGTGGAGACTGGGCTCAAAAGGTTAGGTTCCCGTACCGCGTGGGCGGGCAGACCTGTAAAATTATCAGTTCGTCCTGTTTCATCAGGCCCGAATCTGCTTCCCACACGGGATCATCGAAGAGGCCCTCGGCCGGTACTGGAAAGTCTCACTGTCACCAGCAAGTCTCTTCCTTGGGAGGCCAAGCACGTCTTCCTTTGGGGGTGCAAAGCTTTTCCTCGGCTGCCCCTCGTGGAGGGCTTCCGCCTGTTTGCGTCTTTGTTCCAGCCTGGCCTAGATACGTTCCAGGGCTCCCCCGAAGAGTCCCGTCGGCTCAATAGGGTACTGGAGGAAGGGGGACTTCTGGTTTTCCGGGAGGTCCGATAAAGTCAGCCAAAGATGGCGTTGGGCAACAACCATTTCCGCCATTGCTCTGCCTTGTGTGATGGCTATTGTCCCCATCATGCGGAGTACGAAGTCAGAGGCGCAGCGGGCCTCCTCCATGGACTCCGTTGCGGCTTGTTCGTTTGTCGTTGCCTGGAGTTCCTTTAGCTTTTCTACCAGGTACGCCTGCATCATGGTTGACGCGTTCATCGCGCGAGCTACGAGACCCTGAGCCTTGTAGCATTTCTCGAGCTGTTTCTCTGAAGCGCGGCAGGCTCTGCTGGGCAAAGCTGGCTTTGTCCCCGTGGCTGCGGGGGCTAAATGAGCCGTCAGGGTCTCCTCTATCGGGGGTGCGCTGGCGAGACCTGCTGCCTCAATTCCTGCGATATCCAGGAGTCGGGATAGTGGCAACGTCATGGGAGCTCCGGGCTCCGCCCAGGAGCGCATGAGCTCCATGAGGAAGTCCGGGAAAATTGGCATTTTTTACGACGTCGTCGGCTGCTGATTCGCATAGAAGTAGTTTCCCGCCAGCCTTGTAACCTGTTGGCGATGCGTGGGGTCTGGCCATGCGACCTGCAGGGCGTCCGCCGTCCTATGGCACATGTCGAACAGAGTAGGGACCAACACGTCCGGTTCCTGTAGAATTTGCGCCAGGTTCTGAGAGGAATCCAACTTTTCTCCTCTGCAACCGTACTCGGCGTCTTGGTCAGACACTTCGGGCGTCGAGTCCTCGACGGGAACCGAGGAGTCTGACGCATTCTCATATCCGAATTGACCGCTGCATTCCAGGTCCACGTTCTCGAGCTCTGGCTCGGGAACAAGCAGCTTCGAGAGGCGTGCGGTCTTCAGCGCCGCGGCCTTCGCGATGGATTCAGCCAATGCGTTCGCGCGGCGTTTCCTCATTACCGCCAGCATCCGACAGCAGTGGGAGCAGGAGTCGGGGGATTCCAGCGCTTTTCGTGTGTGCAGAATCCCTAGGCAGACAGGACAGGCCTCGTGAGCGTCCGTCGCCGAGAGGGAGTAGCCGCATCCGCTAGGGCAGGGGCGCGAGCGAGGGCTCGTCGTCCTGCTGGCTTTCTTCTGAGTCTTTGTCCTCCGTTTTCCCTTCTCGGGAGCCATGTCCGGAGACGAGAAGTGTTCCTAGTTTCCTTTTGTTCGAAGCCGTCCTCTCCGTCGTTTCGCTTTCACTGGCTAGCCTGCTAATGGTTAGCAGGGAGTGTTGTGACGCAGTTAGCGCCGTCGAGCGAAGCAGCTGCGGAGAGAGAAGAAAACTTCGAGGTAAGTAAAAAAACGCTGGACTAGCTTTCGCCAGCCCAGCAGTACGCAGGAAAAATTTCTCTGTACGCTCAGTGTAGGGAGCTGGTTAGCCTGCTAATGGTTAGCAGGGAGTGTTGTGACGCAGTTAGCGCAGTCGAGTGAAGCAGCTGCGGAGAGAGAAGAAAACTTCGAGGTAAGTAGAAAAACGCTGGACTAGCTTTCGCCAGCCCAGCAGTACGCAGGAAAAATTTCTCTGTACACTCAGTGTAGGGAGCAAGCTCACCTCTGATCGAGCGATGCAACAACAGAGAAGTCCCACGAAGTTCAGGTTTTAAGCGAGGTGAAGGGCAATAAGAGATCGATGGATGGGCATCAGCGGCTTAAGTACCCAGAGGGAGGGGCCTCTGGCGCGACGCTGACGCCCCTGCCGTAAAGGCGTGATTGTATTCCTTCAGGTAAACTGCGCGGGCGCAATTTCCCATAGTGATATGTTGCACCGAGTGACAAGACTGATAAGGGAACTCTTGTTGCACAATACCCTCATTTTTTTTTATATCAATCTAATGTTTTTAATACCAAAGAGAAATATAAAGTACTTGGATTTTTTTTAATTTTTTTTCATGTAAGCAATTTACATTTTTTTTCTTCATTATTTGTTTAGAGAGGTGACCTGGAACAGTTTGGCTATCCCTGACACACATTGCTCAAAAGATGGAGAAGGCTACCAGTGTCCTCATGGCTTCAAATGCGTGGATCTTGAAGATTTTGGACTTAGCCGACAAGAGCTTGGCTATAGTGGATTCAATGAACTGGGTATGCAAGATTTCTTTTAATATTTGGGTTAAAGTGAAATACATTTACAAACGTGCAGCATTCACTTTTTATCTATATTAAGAATGCATACAAGCCTAATTTCATACAAAAGTTGCACAACCAGTACTCATTCAAAACTTCATTGCTATTAACTCTTGTCTAATGCAGAATATTTAAAAAGAGCATTCTTTTTAATTTATCTACAGTATGATCTGCTGAGACAAATCTTTAAACCATCTTTTGCTTGAAGTGTTTTTTTTTTTATATCTGTTGTGGGGTTCTGGCCAAAGTTTACAAGTTATTCACATCTTACCTGTTGTAGTTAATTTATTGAACAATCTTGTTATGTGGAAACAAATGGATTACTGACATCGTTAAACAACCCCAATGTTAAATATTTCATAACAACTCGTGCAAATAAAGCCCTTAAAACACTTTCCATTGTTGTCAGTTTAGCATTAAAATGTTTATTTTATAATTATTACATACGATTTTATGGTTGTTTGCATGTGCACATTCTAGCTGTAGCACTTTTTATTCAGTGTGAGGCATTTTCAGCAGGAAGATAAAAAAAATTACCAATAATTTGTGCAATGTACCTAATAGACATGCATAAGACATCATGTTATATTAATAGTCTTCCAAACATAATTACACATATCATGAAGTACAACTCAGCTATTTGGTTTTCAAATGCAGGTAATGCAATGTTATTGCCACAAAATCATACATTTATTTGGTTTTACTTAAATTATAAGTACGGTACACGAAAATCAAGCTGGTACTATACAGGGGTGTAGCAATACAGCAGTCTGGAGGTGGTTTAGACAGAATTATGATCAATTGGTTGAAACAGCAGCATCTCTGCAGTGGTTCACACTAATCAGTTAACACAACACTCATGCCACACTGTACCATGCCATACAATGGAATGCAACACCACCAGTTTACAGAATATTCATATGGTGTAAAGTGAAAACAATGGGTAATATTCACATACTGTATATCACTTGGTTCAATAAAATTATCATATGACACTGGGTTAATTTAGTCTGTACCTTTCAAATAATTTTATGCATCTTTTTTGGTTTATGTTTTTATTTAGGTACAAGTATTTTCACGGTGTACGAGGCTGCTTCACAAGAGGGTTGGGTTTTTCTCATGTACAGAGCCATCGACAGTTTCCCCCGATGGCGCTCCTACTTCTACTTTATAACTCTCATTTTCTTCTTGGCATGGCTTGTCAAGGTTAGAACATCCCTCTCTCAAATGCACTTTTCATTATTATCTAAGTAATTAGATGTATGTTCAAAAAGTTCAGGCTAATTCACATAATTTAATGTAAAGGCATAATGACTTTCCCTTATTAGGATACTTTTCTTTGGCTTATTAGCAAATGACTTTTCACAGATAGATAGACGAGAACTGAAGTATAGACTTGCTTGTTCGTTTACTTTGAACTGTCACCTGTTTCAGTTTCAGTCTCTCTTGTCTTTTTCCTCTGCAGAATGTTTTTATCGCCGTCATCATTGAGACTTTTGCTGAGATCAGAGTCCAGTTTCAGCAGATGTGGGGATCAAGGAGCAGTACCACTTCAACTGCTACTACACAGGTATAAATATCACATTCACAGGGATTAAAGTTCTCCATAGCCACAACAGATTTCTGTCGTTTTGAACATGGCCAGAATTGATTTCTGACATCTGTGAAAAGAAAAAAAGTGCATGTTGTTGGTTTTTATAGTAATGGTCTTGTTAAAAGTATCTAATCTAATTATGATACTGGGATTAAACTGATGCTGCTTTCAACAAATAAAAGCCCCTTTCATAAGTCAAATCTGCGCAATTGCCGCACAGACCAGTCCGGCTTTAATCCTCCCCGGGTCATTCATAAAACAAAGTTGAATCCGGCCACAGCCCGGCCTCAATGGAGCATTCACAAAACGATTTGCAGCGCGGGTTGAAAAGAGGCGTGGTGAAAATCTGCAGCTCAGAGGATGTGGTGCCTGCATGTTTAAAGTGGGACCGCAGAGGTGTCTGTAAACAAACATGGCGACGCTAGCGAACATTGTTGTGCTTATCCGAATGCTTTTTTTTTGTTTGTTTGTTTTTTGTTTTTTGCACTCGCATCAGTACAGCAATCCGCTCCAGAAGGGCCCCATCCTTCACTGTACCGGTAAGTCCCTTATTAATTTCCTCCTCTGCGCGCAGAGACAGGAGTACACGGGGCATCACCCCAATTAGCCATTTCCGTGATGATCAATAAAAAAAGAAAAAG
>JBBPBX010030153.1:21970-35375 GCA_038048925.1 Garcialebias charrua
CTGCGCAGCCTCGACACCGCTCGGCAACGCATGTCCCACCGCAGAAGCGGCCGGCGTACGAGGATGGCCATCGGCAGAGACCAACGCCGGGCCACCTCGAACCGAACATGCATGGTGCAAAAACAGGTTTGTCCCCCGTCAGACGGTCAGACATAGGGCCTCCTCGGCGAACCGGGATGCCAGACAAAAGCGTGCCTGTTGAACCAGGTTTACGTCTTGACTCTACTCTGTCACCTGCCCACGTGGTGCGGGAAATGATCTCTTCATGTCCAGACTTTATTTGTAGCATGGTACAAAAAGCTGGTAACTCTGTTGCATGCACAAATAATGTTTTTCCTGCTGTGAGTGACATAAAGTCATATATGTCATTACACATAAGCACGAATAAAGCTTAAAAAACAGCCCCTCTCTGTTTTATTGACTCTAAAAAAAAACACAAGTAACTTCAGCAGAACAGGTCCCTCTGGCCTGCCAGCCGTCATAAAGGGAGGGGGCCGTTTCCCTCTCTCCCTCACGGCTCACGGGGTGTTAGCCTAATCAATGAGCCCTGGCAGGGTGCCTCTGCTCCATCTGTAGCAGACAGGCACAGAGATGTCTGCAAGCAGGCCTCCCACCCCTCATGGAGACAGGTGAGGGTGGTCACGTGCTCCAGCTCCCGCTCCATTGTGAACGACGGGGCGGTCAATACACTAACCAAGCAAACACGTGACATGTCTGCGCCTCAGGGAGGCGCGCCGACAGAATCTAACGACGGGGGGCCACGTCAGGAGCTCACAGGCAACCACAAGCTTCACACGTTCACAAAAGCAATTGTGTTCAAACTGCTGTGTACGTAAACAAATCAGAGCTGAATCAGATTCCTCTTCCTGTTATTCAAAGGGAACTGGGCTCTCTATCACCAAACAATTTAAAGTCTGCCAAGCACAAAGAATCATCTCCACGTTCTCACGTTGCAGCTGTCCCTTTATCATTAATGAGCGACACGCAATGTCCAAGCAGTGATCCGGCAGCACGTGACCTTTCTCGCTGTGCTGGTTCAGCTCTGCTCTTAAACAATATTCCCCCAACGGGTGAAACACAGACACCGGCCGGTTTGTCTGGTTCCAACGCTCTGTTAAGGCCGAGGACCAGTAAACTGGACCCATCCAGGAAACAGATTGGGGTCAGGAGATCTGCTCGTTTACAAAACTCGCAGCTTCTCAGTCCCATGACCCCAAACAAGGAGAGAGAAAACAGACATTCTGCTCCACTTCTGTCTAATAAGGACAACAGGTTGCATCTGTCCTCGATCACTCTTGATCAGAGCAGCCTGGTAGCACATTGACAAAAAGGCCTTCTCCCCAACTTGGTTGACCCCCAGGGGGTCACAGCTTCCAGGGCCCCTGGAGGAGAACTGGATACACCAACTGCTCTTCTTCAGGGTCAAACTATGTCACCAGAAGAAGTAGTCTCGCCGCTTAGACTGAGAGCTGTTAAAAATTTCAGCTTGTTGGCAGAAAAGAACAAGCTGATGGCATCAGGCCTGCTGGAAAATGTGGTAACAACCTTCAAAATGCCCGTGCTGGATCAACACAGTCTCTCTACATACAGAAGTGGCGTATTTTTGAAGCTTGGTACACATAAAGAAATATTATTTCTTACTCGTGCGACCTGGCTCAGCTCCTGAGTTTCTTCAGGACTTACTGGAAAAAGGTTGTTCTTTCTCAACGATTAAAGTTTTCCTATCAGTTATTTCAGCCTGTCATGAAGGCTGGGGACACAGGACACCTGGTGCACATCCAATCATAATAAGATTTATGAAGGGCGTGCTGAGAATGAAACCACCCAACAGGATCCTGACCCCTGGTTGGGATCTTAGCCTGGTCTTGGGGGCTCTCTGTGATCCTCCATTCGAGCCATTGAGCAAGGTTAAGATAGATTTGTTATCTTATAAAACCGTTCTACTCTTGGCCATTTGCTCGGCGAAACGCGTGGGTGACCTCCATGCATTGTCTGTACATCCAATGTGTACCAGATTCACCCCTGACGGGTCAAAGGTCACCCTAAGGCCTAATCCCACATACATCCCCAAGGTCTTGACTTTGAACCATAGGAGTCTGGACTTTGATCTCTCCTCCTTCCCACCTGCTCCTGTCCTCACTCAGGAACAGGAAAGGCTGAAGGCTCTCTGCCCCGTGAGAGCTTTACGCACTTACATGCAGAGAACAGCCGAATGGAGAAAAACAAATCAACTGTTCGTATGCTTTGCAGCTCCTGCTACCGGAAAGGCCCTATCAAAACAACGCCTCTCACATTGGGTGACTGAGGCCATTAAAAGGGCGTACAGTAGCAAAGGTCAACAGGTGCCCTCTGGAGTGCACGCTCACTCGACTAGGGGCTTGGCCACTTCGTGGTCACTGTTCAAGGGTGTACCAGTTGCAGACATTTGTGCTGCTGCGAACTGGAGCTCATTAAACACTTTTGCAAAGCATTACAGTTTGGATGTTACTGCGTGTGATGTCACTCAGGCTGTTCTTTCTAACACACAGTAGAAAGTAGCCTTGAGATGCCTGCTGGTCAAGGGCAGACGTTCACACTAGCATGCATTTTACTGAGCATTTCAAGGGCGTGAATGAATTACGTTCCCATAGCAAGTATGTTGCACCGAGAGAACTTGACTGAAAGGGAACTGAAAGTTATGCACCATAACTCATGTTCCCTGAAGGAAGGGAACGAGGTGCAACATATCTGGCCCTTTTCAATGCTGAAAGCTCGGTGAAGTGCAATTTTGGAGAAAGATGGATGGGCGTCAGCCGCTTAAATACCCAGAGGGCGGGGCCTCTGGCGCGACGTTGACGCCCTAGCCGTAAAGGCGTGAATATATTCCTTCAGGTAATCGCGCGGGGGCGCAATTCCCATAGCAAGTATGTTGCACCTCGTTCCCTTCCTTCAGGGAACATGAGTTATGGTGCATAACTTTCAGGTTTTTGGACTGTGGAAGGAAATGGGAGAAAACCCAAACAAGAGGAGAACATGCAAACTCCACACAAAGACCCCAGAAACAAACCAGGAATTGAACTCAGGACTTTATTGCTGTGAGGCAGCAGTGCTAACCACTAATCCACTATGCTTAATGAAGGTGGGTCATGAATAAACAAGGAAGGTTATGTTTATGTTTCAGGTCAAAGACCTAAAACCTTTACAATAAATTTTGACATTTCTTACATGGATGCCATTAATCTGGCCTCCAGTTCTAATGTTAAAAATCTTGGTGTTATTTTTGATCAGGACATGTCTTTTATCCCCCATATTAAAAAAGCTAACAGAACCACTTTCCTCCAGCTGCGTAATATCACTAAGATTAGAAACGTCTTGTCCAAAAATGATGGAGAAAAACTGGTTTATGCATTTGTCACGTCTAGACTGGACTATTGCAATGGTTTATTATCTGGGTGTCCAAATACTTCTTTAAAAAGTCTTCAGTTGATACAAAATGCTGCTGCCAGAGTCTTAACTGGAGTTAGAGATCATATCTCTCCAGTTTTAGTTTCTGCCCATTGGCTCCCTGTCAAATCCAGAATTGAATTCAAAATCTTACTTCTAACCTACAAAGCTCTCAACAACCTAGCTCCATCTTATATTACAGATCTTATTGTTCCATACTGTATTTTCCCAACAGAGCACTTTGCTCTCAGACTGCAGGTTTACTTGTGGTTCCTAGAGTTTTCAAAAGGAGAATGGGAGGAAGATCTTCCAGTTATCAGGCTCCTCTCTTGTGGAACCAACTTCCAGTTTCTGTCCGTGATGCTGACACATTGTCCAGTTTGACTGGAATTAAGACTTTCCGTTTTAATAAATCCTATAGTTAGTGTTGGTTTGAGTTTCCTGAGCTATCCCTTAGGCTTAGACAGCTGGAGGACCAACTGACCACATTTCTTCACTATGCTACTGTCTTTACTCTGCTCAACTTGTTTTGTATCTGTAATTTTCTTCTATCTTTGACATGTTTTATTATTTTTTTCTTTCAGGTACACCTGCACCTACATCTGAACCTGTCAATCTGTCTTTGTTTGTTTCTCCTTCAATTCAATTCAGTTTATTAATATAGAGCCAAATCACAACAAAGTCATCTCAGGGCACTTTACAGGAACATTCACATACATAGAAAAGCCAATTAGTAAAGTTCTCTAGCTACGGAAGCAGCGGACAAGTTGAATCTTCACTTTGTCATAGTCTCCCATCCTGAGCTAGCACAGTGGCAACAGTGGAAGGAAAAACTCCTTTTAACAGGAAGAAACCTCTTCTTGTTAAAAGGGAGTCTGAGAGCAAAGTGCCCTCAAATTGCAGGTTTACTTGTAGTTCCTAGAGTTTCCAAAAGCAGAATGGAAGATCTTCCAGTTATCAGGCTCCTCTCTTGTGGAACCAACTTCCAGTTTCTGTCCATGAAGCTGACACATTGTCCAGTTTTAAGGTCTCTGGTTCAAATCCCGGTCCAGGGAGCTTTCTGGGTGGAGTTTGCATGTTCTCTCCGTGCATGTGTGGGTTTTCTGGCGGTCTGTCCGCCCTGGCGCCCCAGGAGTGCGGGACGAAGGGTGGAAACATTTATTTAAAACATTGTATGTATAATTTATTTTTATTTTTTTAATCAATGAAGAATAAAAATAAATAAACGGTGCCGGCTTTATCGTGAAATCCTGTTTTCACTTTAACTTTATTAAATAATCTGATCATCACTTAAATCACTAAAATAAAATTTGTATACAAGAAACAAAACCACATATAAAAATTAGTGCAAACACATCAAATTATGAAGAAAAATATAGACTTTTAAATATATGTTTTTTGTAGAATCTGGTTAATCAGATTTAATTCAGTTTATTTATATAGCACCAAGTCACAATAGAAGTCATCTCAGGGCACTGAACAGAAATATTCATATATAAAATAACTTAACAGAAACATTCATATTTAAAAAATAATAATTTAACATTATTTATCTGAGGAGCAGACTGCTTTGAGTTTAACTCATTGCAGAAGTCTCACTCTGTGAACTAAAGTTCATTAAAACTTCATTATCAGGATTTTGGATTCTGGACACGCCTCCAGAACTCGTCCTGAAATGCGGTGGAAATCAGGCTGATCTGATCTGAGTAGGAGCAGTGGAAAAGTGGCATTATACTGTAGTCTGAAAAGCTCTCAGATGTCTCGGTCCTCCTCATGCTCCCTTGTGTCTTCCTGTGTTTTCCTCCGTTTTATTTTAAGTTTTTGCTGCCATGTCAGCCTTTTGTTTTCATCCATCCATCATCTTCACCCGCTTCTTCCTTTTCAGGTCGTGGGGGTCACTGGTGCATCCAGCAGTCACTGTATGCGAGATGGGGGACACCCTGGACAAGTCTCCAGTCCATCATAGGGACACATAGAGACAAATGAGACAAACAACCATTCACTTTCTCTCACACCTAGAAACAATTTAGAGTCACCAATCAGTCTAACATGCATGTTTTTGGTCTGTGGGAGGTAACCGGAATACCTGGAGAAAACCCACGCATGCACAGAAAGAACATGTAAACTCCACCCAGAAAGGCCCCAGCCTGGATTTGAATCAGCGTCCTTCTCACTGAGAGGCAACAGCTCTACCAACCGCCATGCCGCCCCTTTAGTTTTAATTTTTGTTTTGTTTTTTAAAGTGAGTTTTCTAAGTCTGCCTGCATTTGGGTCCAACCTAACCGACCGTGATATCTAAATTTACATTTGTAGATATTTTGTTCTGTTCTTTGTTGTTAATGTCATTATCCAATGTACACTCAGTGCCACAGGGTTAAGAAATAATATTAAGTGCAGCATTATTCTTTTTTGCCAGTCAACACAAAATCAGAAGAAACAAACACACCCACACCCCACTGAACAATGAACATAAGAGGATCTGCGGTGGAAGTGGTCTCCAGCTACAAATACTTGGGTGTACACATGAATGATAACCTCAGCTGGAGCAACAACACCACCAGCCTGATCAAGAAAGGTCATCAGAGACTCTACTTCCTCAGACGGCTGAGACGAGCTGGTCTGAGCAGCCCAGTCCTCACCTCCTTCTACAGGTGTGCAGTGGAGAGCATCCTGTGCTCCAGCATCAACGTGTGGCATGGAGGCTGCACAGTTGAAGAGAGGAAAGCTCTACAGAGAGTGGTGAAGGCTGCACAGAAGATGTTGGAGTCAGTCTCCCCACCATCACAGACATTTACACCTCCAGATGCAGGAAAAGAGCCACCTGCATCATGAAGGACCCCACTCACCCAGCACACACACTTTTTGCCCCACTCCCCTCAGGAAGGAGGTTGAGGAGCATTAAGTGTAGAACCACTAGACTGAGGAACAGCTTCTACCCTGAGGCTGTTAGACTCATGAATAAATAACCAGAATAATCACTGTGAAATATCACATCATGTTGCTGCTGATCTGTTTCATGTTGCTGTGTTCATTCGTGCCCATCTGCTCATACAGACTCATGTTCATGCTGCTGTTTGGAGTAATGTTTTTTATGATATTAGTGCTTAGTGTATTTTTAGTTGATATTTTTCTTAGTTCATATCTTAGATGTTATTACTGTTTTTCTTTTACATTTTATTGTTGGATGTAACTGGGACCCTGTGTACATAATATCGTTTCATCACATGTACCACATGTGGTGCAAATGACAATAAAGATTCTCTGACTCTGACAAGACTTCTGCTTTATCCAAGAGTCCCACTCAGTGCAAAATGTTGGAAAAAGCTGGAGATCCCAGTGGGGTAATGAGCTGTGGCAGGCTCATGGCTCTTGGCGGTTTGCTGATGTTACCTCTAAAGCACAACTTTTCAGGGACCATGCGTGATTCCTCAGGTCACTTCATCTTTCAAGTGGTAGCCATTGAAAACTTCATGATGGTTACTGTTAATATATATGGCTATAACATACACAATGATCATAATATTGGATACATTAAAAATGTTCAAAACGCTTCTAATAACTTTCCTATTATCATAGGGGAGATTTTAACATGATACTTAAGAAAGATATTTGTGTGAACTGTTCTCTGTGTCTGCACCTGTGACCTGAAACCATGATGCATCTGTTCTGGCTCTGTCACACCACTGCCACCTTCAGGAAAGAAGCAATCCGGTTCATCCAAACCAAGATTGACTCTGATTTCTGTATCGGCTGGGAGTGCACGGTCCTGTATCATAAATGTAGTAATACTCCTGTGAAAATACCACATACACAAATCAAAGTTTATTCACCCCATTACCACTTTTCTGTTGTTCCTAAATGAGTCTGAACAGTCGCTCTAAACATCTATGGCTCTAGAACAAAAAAATATATTAAAAAATATGGTTTGTGTACCGGTACTTTAATTAAATGTACGCATTTGAATATATCCCCCACCACCACTACCACCACCACCACCGACTTTTATTCATTTGTTTGAATGTGTGTTGATAACTTCTTGTTAACTGTATTCACTGGTTAACTGGACATCATTAACTTCACGCAGACTCTTCCACTGGTACATTTTCATCTTTAAATCACTTCTTGGTCTGCTGCCCTCATACATCTCCTCCTACATGTCTCTGCGTGAGTGCAGCTACAGCATGCGCTCTCAGGACATTATTACATGAAGTCTTTCGGATGAAAGACGAAACGTTTCTACATTTTTTCGCTTTGTTTTGTCTTATTTTTTGAACGTCCAGAGGACCAGACTTAGCTTTTTTAGATTTTTCTACCTGGATTATTGAGCATGCATCAGGACTGAACTAGGCAAAAGGGCCTTCTCCTACTCTGCTCCTCTTGGAATATCTTGTAAAAATATCTGAAGCTCTCGACCTTCACCTCTCTTTTCATTCAACCTTTATTTAGACAGATACAGTAGTCACACAGAGCCTATAAGACTCATTCACAAGTGAGATCTGCTTAGACAGACAAAAAGTAACTGGACACATTAGGAATTGGCTTTAAGAATCTGTTGGATTCCTGGCAAGAACCAATGCAGACATGTTCCTGTTTTTAGTTTTCTACATTCGCCTTATAATCTAGCTGGTTTTGCTACTTTTTTGCCATATTTTAACAATAAATAAAAAAAATCTGTATGCCTCTTATATAACTGTCTATGGTCGCTGTTGTCATCATTCTTTGTTGAAACCAAGTCTCTCTGAACAGTCTTGACCCCGCCTATCTCTCTGATTTGATACACCATATGTCCCACCACGTGCTCTGAGGTCAGAGGACCAGGTACTTTTAACAGTTCCAGGAACTCGTCTTAAACGCAGAGGTGACAGGACCTTCTCTGTAACAGGCCCAAGACTCTGGAACGAGTTACCACTGCTTGTCTCGGTGTTCAAATCCCGTTTAAAGACGCACTACTACTCTGTTGCTTTTAACACCAGCTGATCTGTGTTTGGTTTTGTTTATGATCTGTGTTGTTTTTATGTATTTTGTTTTGTACTTTCATTGTGTGTGTTGCCTGTTGTTTGCACAGCACTTTGGTTGGCCTTCTCGCTGCTCTATAAATAAAAATGGTATGGTATGGTCTGTAAATAAAGATTTATGAGGAAAAAAGCTAATTACTAAAGCGCATGCGCAAAGCTTCAATAAACATTGCGGTTGCTGTGGAAACGTGGTTGGATTTCGCATAATACAGTCCCGATTTACTTAAATTAATATTCTTTTTTTTATGTATATTTATTAGTAAATACGTAATTACGTAAGTATGTTTAATCTTAATGAACTAGTTCAGTATTGCCTAAAACGTAAACTTTGAGTTTCACTTCTCTTCTGCGCAGGCTCCAAAATTATATAAAACAACATGGCAGCGCCCGTAAAGCAGAAATAGAAGGCGACGGTTTAAACAAGGGAGAAGGACGGAGACATGCTGCCCAGTATGTTGTTGTTGATGGACTCATGTGTGTCTGTCCACTGTCACGTACTAGTAGCATGTGTCTATGGTCACGTAGCTGATTGGAAATGAAGAAACCAGGAAGTGACGTCACAGCCGAACACCACCTCCGTCCTCCAGTTACTGACAGCTTTTCTCATTTCAACAGACTCACTAAACAGAGTGGGCTTTTAGTTTGGATTCACAGGAAAGCTTGTGTGATAAGCGGTCATGAAGCTGGTGGTCTTCCTGCTGCTGCTCCAGATGTTCGGACCCGCTCACGGCAGGTGTTTTTGTCAGGTAAGTTTCTCACCCTCTCCATTAAAACAAGAGTTAAACTCACCATGAACACTGATGGGATCAAAGCTTGGTTTGAAAAGATGTAGGTGTGTCGGTGTTTAAGTTCCATCTCCAGGATACTGGAACTAACTGCAATTTCTACGGAAGCTGACGGAGGACATGCGTAAAATTAGATTTTTGTGTCTATCTCAAGATAATGATGAATATCAATATTTCTTTTGTTTTCATAAATCGTTTCAAAATCACAACAATAAATAAAAATAGAAACTAGGTGGTGTGTAAAGAAACATGTTTGTTTGTTTATGTTTGTTTATTAAATTTGTTCTTTTTTTTAATATACAAAAAAACACAAAACAGTCCCATAAATGATAACGTACAAAATGTAAAAAAAATTAAAGGTAGCAGAAAGAAGAAAAACACCTTATTAGATCTGCCCCTTTTTTCAAACAATCAATTCAAACAAAATAATCTTCCAGTAACAAAACGAAATGAAAAACTATCTAATTTTCTAACTAATACAATACACATTATGCTACTTCATATATATATACTGTATATTTTTAGCAATTTAGTTTTGATCATTTTCTTAAATGTAAACATTGACTTGGCATTTTAAACTTCATTCTCCAAGCCATTCCATAATCTAATTCCCTGGATTGAGGTAGAACGTCCCTTCAAACTAGTTCTGAATTTTGGTTTTACAAATATATCTGTTATTATAAGAACTTTGTCTTTTAACAAAATGCATTTGGATATTTAAAGGTAATGCGTTATTCTGAGCCCTATACATAACTGATAAAATATTATAATCTACCAAATCATGGAACTTCAATAACTTCAGTTGATAAAATAATGTACTTGATGGATGACGGTAATGTTTTCTAGTGATAATTCTTACAGCTCTTTTCTGTAATACAAAAATAGGCTTTGTGATTGTTTTACTCTTCCATGTATCCCAGGGAAATGGATCCTAAATGATGAAACCAGGTGTAACTTATTCTTTCAAGAAAATAAGGCGTGTTCCTTTGAGATCAAACTAACCTGATTATCTTAAGATAACTAGTGGTGTCAAAGAAACTCTTAAAAACTATAATTACATGTATGGTTGGTCTTGGTTTTCATATTTCTCAGTAATTTTAGTATGAAACAAAAATTAGTAAAAAGTAGAATCCTTGATCTTTTGCAATGGGTCCCTTTTAAAAGTCTTATCTTTAAATGGAGAAAATAAAAAGAGAAGAATGTTTAACTGTAGTCACAGCTGGTCACAGGACAGACTTGTTTTCCTCGTGAACCAACACTCACAGTAGATTTCTGTCTCGCTCAGGTCACTGGTGACCTTGATGACTGCGCCTGCGACGTGGAGACCCTCGACACCTTCAACAACGAGCAGCTTTTCCCTAAACTTCAAACTCTCCTGGAGTCGGACTACTTCAGGTTTTACAAGGTATTCCAGCCTGCTGGCTCCCACACTCTGGTTCTGCTGAAGCCACCTGCTGTCGCTCAGGATTAGTTTGGACCTGTGTTGCAGGTGAACCTGAACAAGCCGTGTCCGTTCTGGACAGCCAACAGTCACTGTGGTCTGAAGGACTGTGCTGTGAAGCCCTGCTCTCCTGTGAGTTCAGACTTACTCATTTTATTTACATTTCACTAAAGTTTAAGTTAAATCTTTGAAAAAATGCCAAAGACAACACAGTTTGACAGAAATATAATATTAGCAGCAACAAGGTGATTCCTAAAGAGCTGAATGCTGCTGCTGGTGGTGTTTTGCCAAGTACCGTAATTTCCGGACTATAAGCCACTACTTTATTCGCAGGCTTTGAACCCCGCTGCGTCTACAATGCTGTGGCTAATTTATGTTTTTTTTTTTTTGTTGATGAGCTAACAAGCTTCATGCCGCCAAAGTATTTAACCTCATCGCACCCAGTCGCTCACATAGCTGCCGAACACTCGTTTCTCTTGATGGGTGGGTCCTTGTGACTCAATGAGAGGACCTGTATAAACAAAGGTTAGAAATTAAATGAATAAATCAGACCAATGAAATGACTGAACAGGTCACAGTGGACCAAAGAAACTTTGAAATACTGTAAATAAAACACACACACACACACACTAAATTCTTCAGATTAGTTATTTTGTGCTTCAACACATGAAGAAATGCAGATGATGCAGCTTTCACGTTAAAAGCGATCGATCTGGCTGTCGAAGAAGGAAAAGGGGCGACAAAAAGACTGAGGATGAGTGTGATGAAGTTTACAGTATTTGAGGCTGTTCAAATCTGACACTGAAGAAGACGACTCAAGTTGTTTTAGTGCCCAGGAGGAAGATGAAGATAGTGTTCAATGACTTCCTGGTAGGCTACTGTATTTATTTATTTATTTATTTATTTTAACCAGCTGTGTTACAGGCTCTGTAAAAAAAAAATATATATACTGTACGTATTTAATTAAAAGTTTTCTGTAGCCCCTTTCATAAGACGCATCAATCTGGCTCTGATGCGTGTTCAGACCTCCAACGAGCATTCAGAAGAAATAAAAACGCGCCTTGGCGAGTAAAGTTGACTCGCCTCTGATCCGTCTCTGATCCGTGAGCAGAGGTAGTGTTAAACCCGCATCTGTCGACTTGTGAAAGGTCTCGGGGCTGCGCGGCTTCAAACTTATTTGAATAATGACGTACTCTCCCACGTACTATCCCGGCGCACACTGTCGCGCTGTATTTAAATGTGTAAACAACAACATGACATCTGTATTTTGCTCGCGCATCACTTGCTATTCTTCGCCGAATCTTTTTCTTTTTTTATTGATCATCACGGAAATGTCTAATTGGGGTGATGCAGAGACCTGTGTGCTCCTGTCTCTGCGCGCAGAGGAGGAAAAAGGGACTTACCGGTACAGTGAAGGATGGGGCCCTTCTGGAGCGGATTGCTGTACTGATGCGAGAGCAAAAAAAAAACAAAAAAAAAAAAAAAGCATTCGGAGAAGCACAACGATGTTCGCTAGCGTCGCCATGTTTGTTTACATCCACCTCTGCGGTGCGGTCCCACGTTAAACACGCAGGCACCACGTCCTCTGAGCACAGATTTTCACCACGCCTCTTTTCAACACGCGCTGCAAATTGTTTTGTGAATGCTCCTTTGAGGGCGGGCCGTGGCCGGATTCAACTTTGTTTTATGAATGACCCGATGGGTATTAAAGCCGGACTGGTCTGTGCGGGAACTGCGCGGGTCTGACTTATGAAAGGGGCTTGTGTAAATATCTCGTGTCACATCGTGGACATCCACAAATTATAGACAAGCTATATATCGGTATGTACAATTGTTTTTATTTAGTGGGCACGGCTTATGTTCAGGTGCACTTAATAGTCCGGAAATTACGTTATTCCACTGACATGAATTTTTTACTATGCATCAAATTGCTCAAAATATATATATTTTATCATTTAAATATGTTTGTTTTTGCAAACAAAATGATAAATCACTTTAATTTTGCTTTAAAAGTGATTTTGAACTTCAAGCCGTGTTTAATCATGGGAAATCCGATTACACTCGAACGCACCATATGTGATGTCACACTGGGCAGAGGGCTGTGGTGTCTTTAATAGCGGACAATTTAAAACTGGACGAATTTATCAATCTATGTGAAGATTTGAGCTATTTGTCTTCATTTTGGGAAGCAGAAAATAGTTTGGGTGATGGAACAAGAAACAACAGGATCTAATTTAGGTCTGATGCTGTATCAGACTTCCTTCATGTCGAGCTGCTCATACCTGCGCACTGTGACAAGCCCAGAGCTCTGCCCGGTGTGACATCACAGATGGTGCGTTCGTGTGTAATCGGATTTCCCATGATTAAACACGGCTTGAAGTTCAAAATCACTTTTAAAGCAAAATTAAAGTGATTTATCATTTTGTTTGCAAAAACGAACATATTTAAATGATAAAATATATATATTTTGAGCAATTTTATGAATAGTAAAAAAATCATGTCAGTGGACCTTTAAAGAAATGGGAGCAAATGATATTTTTCTAACAGGATGTTGGTGACAAAAAGACAAACGATCCAGTTTAAAATGAGTTGTATGTCATGTACAAATTTACTTCTGGAGTTTAGAAGCTTTTTTATGCCCAAATGATTCAAAGGGGAGAGTTGAGTGGCTTAAAAACTAAACATTCCTCTGAAAATGATTAGGCACCAGACTGAAAATATGTGAAAAATTCCCATTTGTC
>JBBPBX010030154.1:18946-35375 GCA_038048925.1 Garcialebias charrua
CCACGGCTTCGGCTCGGACATCTGCTCCGAGCGACCGCAGGGCCTTCCATCGTGGCGGCAGCTCCCCCCAGTGGGTGCCAGGTCACATTACCACCTGTACCGCAACCTCTTTATCTGTACTTCCCCTGCTTTCTCCAACGTCTTTCGGTCCCGGCCTTCGCAGGCTTCGCAGCGTCGCCATCCATCCCTCCATCTACACTCCCTTCTTCCCATCATTCCAATCTGGTTTCAGCTGCTTTTCAACCGCTCGCGGCTTCACCTCGGACACCTGCTCCAAGATCCCGCAGGACCTTCTGTCATGGCGACTGCTCCCCCCAGTGGGAGCCAGGTCACATTGCCGGTCGTACCCGCAACCTCTTTATCGGAACTTCCCCAGCTACTCTACCCCCTCCACTCTTCCCATGCCTCCTTTCTCGTTGGCTCCCCGTGCAGGGGTCTTCGCATCACGCGCCCTTTCGCACTCTCCTTCGGCGACCTCCGTTCGCTCCATTCGTCCCTCCTTCCTCCCGTCCCCTCATCCTTTCACCCCTATTTCCTTCCTTCATCCTTACATCCCTCACCCCTCCATCCCTTCATCCCTACTTCCCCTCATCCCTACATCCCTCACCCCTTCATCCTTACGTCCCTCACCCCTCCATCCCTTCATCCCTACTTCCCCTCATCCCTACATCCCTCACCCCTTTCATCCCTTCATCCTTACGTCCCTACCCCTCCATCCCTTCGTCCCTACTTCCCCTCATCCCTACATCCCTCACCCCTTCATCCCTTCATCCTTACATCCCTTGCCCCTCCATCCCTTCTTCCCCTCATCCTTACATCTCTTTCCTTCATCCCCACGTCCCTTCATCCCCTCCTCCCTTCTCCCATGCTTCCTCCTTCATCCCGTCATCCCTTCCTCCCTACAACCCCTCATCCCTCATCCATCCATCATCTTCAATGCACTTTCTCGCGGCCTCAGCTGACACAACATGCTGAACGTCATCACTAGTTGTCATCATCCTCTTCATCATGGTGGTTTCGCACAGCCTCTGCTTACCTATGTGCTGACCATCGTCATCCTCGTCGTCTCGTTGCTCACGCAGCTGCTACGTCGCAAAGTGTTGACCTGCCTAACACAGGCGATCAGATCTTCATCCCCTCATCCCTTCCTCCCTATGGCCCCTCATCCCTCATCTCTCGTCCCTCATCCTTTCATCATTTTCTGAGCGCTCGACACGGCCTCGGCTGACACGAGTTGCTGTACATTGTCAATCGTCATCCTCATCATTTTAGTGCTTCGCACGGCCGCTGCCGTACCTATGTGCTGACCATTCATCATCATCCTCGTCATCTCTGTGCTTTCACTCAGCCACAGCTGTAACATCGTGCTGTCCATCTTCTTCGTTATCTTCTTAGCGCTTTCGCACGGCCACGGCTGTGACGGAGTGTTGACCGTCTTCATCATTATCTTCGAAGCGCTTCACACAGCTGTTACGCAGTGCTGACCATCATCATCGTCTTCAAGGCGCTTTCACGCAGCCACTGCTGTAACGAAGTGCTGACCTTCATCTTCTTTATCTTCGAGGCGCTTTCACCCAGCCGTATCTGTTCCGACGTGCTGACCATCGTCATCTTCTTCTTCATCAGTGTTCTCACGCAGCCGCGACGTCGCAAAGTGTTGGCCGTCGTCTTCATCGTCTTCTTCTTCTTTGTCATCGTCAACGTCTTCGTCATTTTCATGGTCATCGTCTTCATCATTGTCATCTTCCTTTGTCCTTTCGGCTTGGCTCCTCGCTCCCCATCCGCTTTTTATCACAGCGGAACAGTTTCTCACGCTTTCCACGTAGTTTGCCATCTTCCATTGTTCATCTCTCGACATCGTATCCCTCCGTCTGTTCGTTGCCTATTCTCACTCCGCCCTCTAAATCCGTATTTCTACCTTCCGGACTTGCTTGTCCGACATGGATTTCATTTCCAGCTCGCGAGCGTCTCTGTTCGGTTTACTTCGGTTTCTTATGGGGTTCCTCGTCCTTGCGATCCTTTGGGGTCTTGAATGGTCGGAATCATCCACACTGATAACATTACAGTCGTGGACATGATTAACAAGGCCGTTCTCACTCTCTAGTTATCCTGCAGTTTATTCGCAAATTAACTCTAATCTCAGCCCAACATCAGTTCTTGCTCCGAGCCTACTTGGCATACATCCGCAACAACCTCAGTGACTTATTCCAAGCTCACACATGTCCTTGTTTTATTTAATCCAGCGACTTTTGGGGTTCATCGTTCGGGCTCGGGAAGGAAAACAAGTGAACCGTTCCCGAAGGCCTAACCCCACGCAAGTCTTCTCATCCCAAGCCCTTCAGCACTCTCCTCGGACAACATCCTTCAGCTCCACTCATCCCTTCATCCCCTCATCCCTACTTCCATATTCCCTTCATCTACTCATCTATACATCCATCCTCTCCTACATTCATTCATCCCCTCATCCCTCCATCCCTTCCTATCATCCCTACTTCCATATTCCCTTCATCTACTCATCCCTACTTTCATCCTCTCCTACATTCATTCATCCCTTCATCCCTCCATCCCTTCCTATCATCGCTACTTCCATATTCCCTTCATCTACTCATCCCTACATTCATCCTCTCCTACATTCATTCATCCCCTCATCCTTCCATCCTTCCATCCCTTCCAATCATCCCTACTTCCATCTTCCCTTCATCTACTCATCCCTACTTCTCTCCTACATTCATTCATCCCCTCATCCCTCCATCCCTACATCCCTTCCTATCAGCTTTCCTACATCCCCTTTCTTCCCTCATCCCTACAACCACTCATCCCTTCATCCCTCATCTTTTCATCAATAAAAAACTTAAACTTGTGTTTTGTGGCGTGGTTCCTTGCTAATGAAATGGAGTTAATAAGTTAACTTAGGTTCGGGAGCAGGGCCACGCCCAAATCACGCCTCCAATTATCCCACGCAACCTACTTATACCTCGCTCACCTATTCATCTAATCTCAGTTCGTTACGTTTTGTCGACCCCAATCCCCCCTCTCCCTTCTTCAAAGTTTACTCTTCGTCCATAACCATGCTTTGCTTTCTCTTGCTCAGGTTTCCGTCCGGGGGGGTTCATCGTTCGGGGTCGGGAAGGAAAACAAACCGTTCCCGAAGGCCTAACCCCACGCAAGTCTTCTCATCCCAAGCCCTTCAGCACTCTCCTCGGACAACATCCTTCAGCTCCATTCATCCCTTCATCCCCTCATCCCTACTTCCATATTCCCTTCATCTACTCATCTATACATCCATCCTCTCCTACATTCATTCATCCCCTCATCCCTCCATCCCTTCCTATCATCCCTACTTCCATATTCCCTTCATCTACTCATCCCTACTTTCATCCTCTCCTACATTCATTCATCCCTTCATCCCTCCATCCCTTCCTATCATCGCTACTTCCATATTCCCTTCATCTACTCATCCCTACATTCATCCTCTCCTACATTCATTCATCCCCTCATCCTTCCATCCTTCCATCCCTTCCAATCATCCCTACTTCCATCTTCCCTTCATCTACTCATCCCTACTTCTCTCCTACATTCATTCATCCCCTCATCCCTCCATCCCTACATCCCTTCCTATCAGCTTTCCTACATCCCCTTTCTTCCCTCATCCCTACAACCACTCATCCCTTCATCCCTCATCTTTTCATCAATAAAAAACTTAAACTTGTGTTTTGTGGCGTGGTTCCTTGCTAATGAAATGGAGTTAATAAGTTAACTTAGGTTCGGGAGCAGGGCCACGCCCAAATCACGCCTCCAATTATCCCACGCAACCTACTTATACCTCGCTCACCTATTCATCTAATCTCAGTTCGTTACGTTTTGTCGACCCCAATCCCCCCTCTCCCTTCTTCAAAGTTTACTCTTCGTCCATAACCATGCTTTGCTTTCTCTTGCTCAGGTTTCCGTCCGGGGGGGTTCATCGTTCGGGGTCGGGAAGGAAAACAAACCGTTCCCGAAGGCCTAACCCCACGCAAGTCTTCTCATCCCAAGCCCTTCAGCACTCTCCTCGGACAACATCCTTCAGCTCCATTCATCCCTTCATCCCCTCATCCCTACTTCCATATTCCCTTCATCTACTCATCTATACATCCATCCTCTCCTACATTCATTCATCCCCTCATCCCTCCATCCCTTCCTATCATCCCTACTTCCATATTCCCTTCATCTACTCATCCCTACTTTCATCCTCTCCTACATTCATTCATCCCTCCATCCCTTCCTATCATCGCTACTTCCATATTCCCTTCATCTACTCATCCCTACATTCATCCTCTCCTACATTCATTCATCCCCTCATCCCTCCATCCTTACATCCCTTCCAATCATCCCTACTTCCATCTTCCCTTCATCTACTCATCCCTACTTCTCTCCTACATTCATTCATCCCCTCATCCCTCCATCCCTATATCCCTTCCTATCAGCTTTCCTACATCCCCTTTCTTCCCTCATCCCTACAACCACTCATCCTTTCATCCCTCATCTTTTCATCAATAAAAAACTTAAACTTGTGTTTTGTGGCATGGTTCCTTGCTAATGAAATCACAAGCAGCTGTTTGAGCAATTTCTTTTTGCAAAACTTTGTACCTAAAAATGCAAGTGATTAGTAGATAATCAACATTTCATAATTAGCAGTTGTTTTTTTTATCACAGCCATGTTTACCCTGATGCATGCTCAATAATCCAGGTAAATCTAAAAAAGTTTAAGTCTGGTCCTCTGGACATTCAAAAAAGAAAAGAAAGCAACAAAAAAAAAATGGGGAAACGTTTCATCTTTTGTCCGAAAGACTTCCTCAGTCTGACTTGCTGTATTCAGCTCAGTCTTATAAATAGCACCTTCTCACAGTGGATCAACCAGTTGGCTGATGACAGCCTGAAACCAGCTGAGAGCAGTGAGAAGGTGCAATTTATAAGGCTGAGATGAATACAGCAACTCAGACGGAAGATGTCTTTCGGACAAAAGACGAAACGTTTCCCCATTTTTTTTTTGCTTTCTTTTTTCAGACTTAACCTTTTTTAGACATCCATGTTTAATAGTGGGGCATACCGTAGCTCGCAGGGCATTTTTCCTTGCGCACTGAATGACCACCCTTCTTGCTCTTTGGAAAGGTCAAGGAGAAGCGTGGCCTTCCATCAGCTGTCACTGCTTGCAAGCGATGTGCATTTTCATTGTAGTGCAGTGCTGCAAGAAATAATCTGTCAAAAAGAGTGAGCTGTTAAAACAATTCATGTAAATTAGAATAAACCATGAATCACATTTAAGGGAAAATCATTAAGTTGATTATGTACCTGCTCATCATTGCCAGATACCCGAATCCTGTATGCTTTGGTGCGAAACGTAGAATGAGGCTGTGACATGCTTCCAATGTGGATGTCTGGTGTTTTCGGACAGGCGTCGTACAGGAGTAGGCATGGCTGGGAGGAGGTCGCACTGCACTGCCTTGTCATGTGTCACCATTTGTGTCTGATTAGCTTTAAAGAAAAACAAATAGAGGTTACAAGACTGGATCATTCCAGAATCTCGGGTCCCCCTGGAAAAGAAGCTACATTGTGTAAGCTGTGAAATGTCTGGATACAGTATATATATATATATATATATATATATATATATATATATATATATATATATACTCAAGATGAATTGTGTTGAATGCTCAGTGCATCCGTTTTCAACTACTCCACCTAAGCTGCGTTGAAACTCAAGTTTCAAACCATGATTTTTTTTAGAATGTTGCACCCGTAACATAAATAAACAAAATATTTCATGTACTTCTCTACTTAAGACCAAATAGAACATGCAAACCTTTGCTCCTTGTTATGAAATAAAATAATTTTGTCTTTGTGTTTTCATTATATCGAAGAGGTTTTTCATACGATGTTAAAAATGATCAAGTTTCTCTCATAAAATGGTAAGGGTTTTCTGAGAGGAGACAGAATGTGAGCATCTACTCATGTGAGGCTTTGGGACTTAAGGAATGCTTGAAGTTGGGTCTCTTCTGGTCTTTGAGTGGCTTGTGGCAGGGGGGGGCTTGGTGCCTTTCTGTCAGTTTTATGACTTCACAGATTTATATGACTGGCAAGGAGACACTGGCCTCTTTGTTCTGGGTGTTAAGCCACACTTCCCCCTCAGCCTCATGTGAGTTGGAAAAAAGGTGTCCAGCTCTGAAAACTGTGTTCACTTGAAGGCGCAGAGAACATGGTTGCATAAACGTAGTAAAACAATTAATACCTTGATCATAAAGCACTTGTGCATTAATTATATAATAGTTGTGAAGTAGTTTTCAATCAGATTAAAAGTAGAACTGTGTAAGGTCAGCCTGTATAAATAAAGGTTGAATGAATGAATATTATCCTTCACTCTTTTACCAAAAAAAGGGTTCTGTAGACTGAAAAAAGCAAATGGTATTTCCTCTATCAGTTAAGGGGGAGGGAAAATACCCCACCAGAGAGACAAAGAGGATCCTTTGTGATTGGTGGAAGGCAGGAATATCCTGCAGGAGTATAAAAACATGGGTATCCTCCTCCAGCGATAAGGCAGAAGGCCCCGGGGTGAAGACAGCTGGATTCAGATTAATCAGGTTGTATGAGGTCTCCCTTGAAACACATAAAATGTCTTTTCTTCCACCCTCTCTCCCCACTGTCTCTCTTTTGAACAAATGTAATGACTTTTAAGAATAGCATAAATGTATTCTGTGACTCTTTTTTAAACTTATGATTAATTAAACTGGTTTTTTGGAACTTTAAATTATGAGTGTTTGTCGTGTTTTCAGCGTGTTTTTCCTTTCTGATCCAAAGTGAACCAAATAACGAATTCTGGGGCGGATAAGAAACAAAGCCAACAATTGGAGGTTCCTACCGAGATGGTTGCACGCGCGGACAGGAAGGGGCAGAGGAGTCCAGAGCACTGACTACTGACCGGTCACCTCAACAAAAAAAGGTAGGCAGATTCCTGTTTAAACAAAATCTGTGATTGGGAATTTTATAGGCAAATTTAAACTCAGTGTGTTTGGACTCCATTAAAAGTAGAATTATAAGTTTCCAGCCAAGACTCCAGATCCCAGAGTAAAAACACGCAGTGGTCGCGCCTACCTAAAGCCGACGGGCTTTTGGAACAGAGGGATTAGGGGTTTTAGGATAAATAAATAATTTATCCGCCGCCGTTTCCTGTAACTCTGAGACTAAGTTCAACTGTAATCTTGTTAGGTTTTGTGGCTAACTATAAAACAGTGTCAATTAAATCTACTTATAATTTGATTTTTGATTAAGTGGAGGCGGGATCTGGTGAGGTGGTGTATTTGTATATTACTATGCGTAAATACGTTATAATACACTAGGAATGAAGGTATTGAAATATTAAACCCACAAATAAATAAAATAAATAAAGTGTGGGACCGAGGAAAAATTGAAATGAACACGCTGACTTTCGCTGATAAAATAATCCGATAAGAGTTCCAAAATTTGGACCAGTTAAAAATAGAATAAAATTAGTCACAGAATACTAAATCTTTTTTATGTTCTAAACCAGTGAGGGTACGAACACTGTGAGGAGTCAACACACGTCAAACCAATCCTATGTTACACTCAAAAGGTTCTAAAAAAAATATATTTTTTTTCTTTTTTATTGCTGAAGTTTCTGGCGTCAGAGCTCCGCGTGCCTGTTGGGCTGGTCTGTTTATCCGTTGTCTGTCCTGTGAGTTATAAGGCCAGCGTGAGCTGGTCAGTCTTCAGTGTTGTAAGTCTTGTTGAATTATAAGGCCAGCGTGTGTGTGTGTGGAAGAGGAAGGAAAAAAGAGTTCCGGAGTGGTACACGGGAAAAAAATCGGACGGGCTGACTTGCCATAAGGAACGCGCAGTCTGTCTCGACCCTTCCAGTGTGGGAGGCACCCGTGTATTCACTGAGTCCTGGTTCCTGTGACAATAAAGATTAATAGCTGTGTGGTGTGTGCATGTTTTACTGTGAGAATGGACAAAGGTATAAAAGCTGAAATGGAAGGAAATTTTAGTCAGAAGTGCGGGAGCGCCTCATTTAAACCCATAGAAGAACAAAAGAAAATTATAACACAGGCAATAAATATATCAATGCAGGACAAAAAACAGGAAAAACAGCTCTTAAAAAAATAGAGGAATTAACTGACAAGACAGGCAAAAATAACGTGGTGAGTTTAATTTGGGAAAAAATAAGGACGTGTAAGGAAGAAATAGAAGGTTTTGAAAAGCAAAAGAAAGAGGCCAATGCTTTACAAAAAGGGAAATATAAAAAATTGTTGACTGCATCAGACAGCAGTTGCAAAGAGTGGTTTAAACTGGTTTTAATAGCACAAGGAGTGTTACATTTACTGACTATGGAGAGAGTGAGAAAACAGGAATTCTTGAGCCTCCACCCTATAACAGCACCCCACCAGCACCATCGGTAAAAAGCATGTACCCAATATATCATGTAGAAGGGGGCGTGGTAAAGATAGAAGAAGCTCCCTCCACCTTAGAGCAAGAGAATTCCATGACATCAGAGAGTCTGGTTACTAAGAGTGAGGTGAGATCAGTGAGTGCATCAGACTTCAGAGACTTTATGAACACACATGGGTCCCAAAAGGCAGCTGTCAGCTCAATATCTATAACCCCTCCTCCCTTCTCTCCAATAACCCCCCAAGGTCACAGGCGTCGTTTTACCACCCAGTGGCCCCAGGGCCCCTCTCGCTCACTTTAAGTGAGACATCAGGGCAAAAATATGTTCCTCCTGACGCTCCTGGGTGGGGAAACAGGCCTGAATTAACTGACAGGATGTTAAATCTGACACCCCACAACACATCTAGGCCCAGGAACCCCCCCTTGGCCGAAGGCCCTCTTCGGATCACTTCAGAGGTTATAACCTCTCCTCCTCTTCCATCCAATCGGATGGAAAACACCAGTACACCGCTTCCCCTCTACACCACCACACCACTCCCTGTAACAGCACACCCCAGTACATCCAGTCTTATGGAGCATGAGGAGACGCAAGGGTTTGAAAATTGTTCTTTTTCCAGCAGCAGCTATCCCTTGTTCCAAGCAGGTACACAAGTCAGGTACAAACCTTTTGCTTTGGGAGACATTCAGGCCTTGGTGGAGAAATTGCCCCCCCTAACAGAGGGAGGCAGTAAATGGTTGAACTCAGTGGACAGCCTCACTAAAGGGATCACATTGGCAGTAGGGGATGTGAGAGCTTTGTTGGGAAGATGTGTAACATCCACTAGGATGGATGAATTGGAACGGGCAGCAGGTTGGAATCGCACAGTTCTCGACTCAGAACCCATGACAAATCACTTAAATAGGTTCGCAGGAGCCCTTAGGGAGGCTTACCCGCTCCCAGAGGGTTCAGGGGTGCCTAAGTTTCATTGGAAACCTGGACAGAACCCCACAGTTTATTTAGATCAGTGTAAGCAAGAGTGGCATGATAGAACACACTGCCACGGGCAAGGTGCGGGACAGAGATATTTCTTTAGACAAGCTATCCTTGATGGTGTTCCAGCAGCTGTCAGTAAAGCAATAAAAGCAAACCCTGACCTTCCCACTGCTGATGCAGAGAAATGGGAACGTCACTTAATTCATCATCTGCAGGAAGTAGCAGATGAGGAGGTAAAAAGTTCAGCTGATTTAAAAGACATGCAAACTCAGCTGCTGAAATTACAACTAAAGCAAGCTAGAGATGTGGTGCAATCAAAGAAAGAGGCCAAACAGATGGTTACTGGGGAGGGAGGTGTGTTTACCACCCCACAGCAGCACACGGCACCCCAGCCATATTATAATAACTCATCTCAGGGTCCGGTCAGGGGGCAGTGGAGGAGAGGAGGAAGAGCTCGGGGCAGGGGCTATAGCCGAGGTAACCAAAGCCTCACATGAGTAGATGCTCACATTCTGTCTCCTCTCAGAAAACCCTTACCATTTTATGAGAGAAACTTGATCATTTTTAACATCGTATGAAAAACCTCTTCGATATAATGAAAACACAAAGACAAAATTATTTTATTTCATAACAAACCCCCTTTTGGACCTCATTCTGCTGAGGTCCATCCCAAAAGAAATAAAATCACACACCTAATACCGCAGTTAAAACGCATATATATACAATATTTAATCCGTTTTTTCAAAATCCTCCAATTTATAGTTTTTTAACAAAAACAGTTGTCTCATCACTTCAGGGTCCCTTTTTTCCAGAGTGGATGTGATGAGTCTTACCGTCAAAGACCTTAAACAAGGCACGCAGCAACACCCGCAGGTTATAAGTATGCCTAAGAAAATAGCCAATGATACCATTATAGATACGAACACCTGTTTCCAGGGACCAAAGATCTTCATCAGCCAATCGTCCAGTGGGTTGTCCAGGCCTGAATGACTTTTCATTTCATCTGAGAGGGTTCTCAGGCCTTCTAGGGCTCTTGTGACTTTGCCATCTGGAGCAGTGTTGTTTGGAATAAATGTACAGCAAAGGTCACCAAACATACTACATACTCCGCCCCGTTCCGCCAAAATCATATCCAATGCCATCCTGTTCTGAACCGCCATCAGGGAAGTCGGCGCTAGTTGTTCAGCTAGACCTTCCACCGCATCTCTGGTGAGATTGGACAGTCGCATAACATTATAATGCACATAATTTATCCTGTCAACATTTTTATTGGGTGTAACAGGAAACACTGCTGAAATGATAGGAAAACTCTCAAACCCAGCTGCCACCTGATCAGCCAGTTTGTATTCATTTGGCACACCTCGCGGAATGCCTATAGAG
Organism: Garcialebias charrua; assembly: GCA_038048925.1. Classification (NCBI taxonomy): domain Eukaryota; kingdom Metazoa; phylum Chordata; class Actinopteri; order Cyprinodontiformes; family Rivulidae; genus Garcialebias; species Garcialebias charrua. The sequence continues at coordinate 29,742 of JBBPBX010030154.1, forward strand.
TCAATATAAGTAGGTGAACCAACAGTTGGGTCAAAGTTGGCAGATCTCCTTCTCCTATTTTGAGAGAGATCAGTTTCGTTCAGGATCTCCAATCTGGGACCAATCAGAGCCAGAGGAGCTGCCAAACGTACCATGGCACAAAGTCCAATGGTGTTGTCCAAGATACGAGTGAGTAATCTCCTTTCCCCACAATAGTAGTATAAGCCCGATCTAACAAGAGGGCCAATCACTTTTCTATCCCCTTTTTCTGTGCTCGCTGGCCTCGTCTGATTGCACCAGCTTGGGTCAATCATGCCCACATTTATTTTGGCATTTGGACTCGTGAAATTAAAACAGAAGTAATCATTGCGTTTTGTAGCATGGAACGGGCCAGCTTTGGTGTGATTCCCGGCTAAGGGAAACACTTCACTTAAGGTTGTACAATTAGCGTGCATCTGCGTTCTGGTCAAGTTTAGCATGCAATCAAACCCCCATGTATCCTCTGGGAACAAGGGAGCCGGCTCAGTGTACAACAGCGGGCGTGCTGCGGCGCATGCCACGCATTCAGACAACGAGGCCTGCTTTGCCGCCTCCGATAACCATGCCAGCCATATATTATTGTCATGATATCCGGTAGACATTGCGATTACCTCGACCGGAGTTAACTTTGTGTAATCGGTGGTGATTATGTCTGAAGTTTGATGCGGGGTCACAGGGGGAAAAGAAGAATTACCTAGGGAGCTGATAGTGTTTACCATTTCAATTCGTAATGACCCATATTTTGGTGGATAGGAGTTCACTATCACTCTCATAACATGAAAATTGAACGGATGTTCGTCCATTTCAAAAGTGGACACCGCTTTAATAGACAAGGAAACCGGATTCTGGGTGAGGGAGAAATCCCTCTGGAGAGTGAACTTGCTAGTCCAAAACTGGTGAAATCCTGGCCGATCCGACTTAGGCTGGGAAAGTACCCAGTACCCTTGTTGTAAAACTACCTTATCCCCGCTACATTGGACATTTTGGCCAGCACATAGTACAATTTCCTCCCAAGCGCAGCTCTGTGGGCATTGTAAAGCCATAGGTGGACATTGACACATGTATATATCTGCATGCCTGAATGAAATATTCTGGCCTGCACAATCAATTACATCGCATAAATCGAACGTGAAAGTGGTAGTCTGGTTTGCGATATACTCTAGTTTGAGGACTTTTTGGTGCGCGCCATACTCCCTCTTATGTCTATAAACTTCACAATCATTTTTCCCAGGGATTACGCAAAAATGTTCTAGGAGGACAATCAAAATTACCATACTTATTCCACTTATTCCAACTACCATAGTGACCCTTTTGTCTGGCCACCACATTTTAAATCAATTTATTAATATGCAAATTGTAGAATATAATGAAATATATGCAAACAATGAACGATAATAATAGTAAGCGCTTTAGAATATTGCAGAATTATGAACCTTAAGTTCCAAGTTCCTCCTCCAGCGGCAAGGCAGGTGTCTCCCTTGAACACACAAAAATAGAGAAAGAACACAAGATTTATATCATCATCACAGAAACATTAATATACTTTTTACACGTACTCAGGGGCATTCCCCTTGGGTGCTCGAGAATGTCCTCCTATGTTCCCGAGTTTTCTTCGTGTAATGTGAGACTCTAATATGTAGTGTTTTTATCGTTTTAGGTGTCTGTTCTATGTGTGCATATTCCTAGCACCGAGTGGCTCCATTAAACAGAGTCCTTCTGAGCCTCGCACGCAACTTACTCGGCTACTTTGGTCTACCAAGGTACAAGAGTTCGAACGCGAGCTCCTCTTGTTGTCCCGCTCGATCCTCTCAGCTCCTTCCTGGTTCACGGGCTGGAGCACACTGACTCCAATGGTACCAGACCTCCCCCTTTCCTCTCAGCCTGACCGCATGTGAGGTTCTCTCGGTCACTTGGAAAGGACCTGCCCAGCGAGGCTCCGCCCACTTTCTCTTAACGACCCTCAGCAGCACCCACTCAGCTGTGGGTAGGTCAGGGTCTCCTGGTGGACCCCTTTTCTCGTGTACCTGCTGAGTAAAGTTGGTTACTAAAGCTTTTAACTCATCAAAGTATACCTTATGGTCCATCTTTCGGTCCTCCTCGTTGGGCAGAGAACAAGCATTCGGTCCAGGGAAAGGTCGACCTGTAGTTAACTCATAGGGAGAGAAACCAGTGCCATTATTAACAGAAGTTCTTACAATCATTAATGCAATTGGCAAAGCGTCAACCCAGTTTAATTTGGTCTGTGCACAGATTTTGCTCAATTTTTGTTTTATGTTCTGATTCATCCTTTCGATCTTGCCTTGGGACTGGGGGTGGTACACGGTCCCGAAGGCGTGCTTTAATCCTAACATTTTTTCCACAGCCTGCAGGTCTGCGTTTTTAAAATGTGTACCATTATCAGATCTGATTTTTTCGGGAAACCCATGTCTAGGAATGTAATGGTTTATCAGGAACTTTATGACTGTTTTACTGTCTTCTTTTCTTGCAGGTATGGCTTCAGGCCATCCTGTGAGGGCGTCGACACACATCAACACATATCTGTACCCCTTAATGGTTTCAATCATGTCTGTGTAATCTATGATCACTTCCTGTCCTGGTCTGAACAGGAAGGGAAACATCCCTTGTTCTGGTTTTACAGTAGGTCGGATGTTGTATTGTAAACAAACTTTACAGGTTCCTATGTGTTCAGTTATCATGTCTTTCATGTGTGGATGCCACCATTGCTGAAGATTCCTGGCCATCTGTCCGCCGCCCACATGAGCCAGACTGTGTGCTTCCTGGAAAACTAATGGTTTCAGAGTCATGGGCAGGATCCACTTTTCATTGGGTCCTGTCCACAACCCGCTTTGTTCATCCTTTTTTCCTCCCTTGTCTTTCCAAACAGATTTCTCTTCAGGAGACGCCTCATTCTGTGCTTTTGAGATTTCTACTTTACTCCAATGATTTTTAAACTGACACTCCTCTTCCACTGTCACCATCTGAACTCTTGTTAAATAGCCAGCTGCCACTTTAGCTGCTCTGTCTGCCTGCCTATTACCTTCAGCAGTATCTGACTGTGTTACATCATGACCTTTACATTTCACTACTGCCACTTTCCTTGGAAGCATCAGACTATCAGCTAACTCTTTTATGAGTTCTTCATGCTTTATGGGTTTATTTCCTGCTGTCAAAAACCCTGCTCTTTTCCATTGGGGTAATTGTACATGAACAACTCCATAAGCGTATGCTGAGTCTGTGTATACTGTGATTTCTTTTCCTGTGCCTAATTTTAGTGCCGCAACTACCGCTTGGATTTCGGCTTTTTGAGCTGACTGTTTTCCCATCAACTGTCCAGATTCTACCACCTCGAATGCATCTCCGTTTTGTTTAACCACTGCGAACCCTGACTTCAAAGATCCATCCTCCATTCTAAAACAGCACCCGTCCGTGTAGAGTATTTCTGAATGTGGTATATGTTCTGTTTCTAGGTCGGACCTGATTTTTTCTTCCATATAGACCTTTTGAACACAATCGTGCGTGTGTGTTGTATTCATTCCATCAGCCATGTTTACACCTTCATGTGAAAATGACAAATTTGGTGCTGCCAAAATGTTACTCATGCGTCTTTGTTTCAATGAAGTCATTGTGAAGAGTTCAGAGTTCACATAGGCCACGACATTATGTGATGTTAAAATGTGCAGTGGATGGCCCATCACTATATGTGCTGTTTTAGCGACAATTTTACTCAAACCTGCTGCCATTTGTGTACATGGTGGATGACGTTTTTCAGTACTATCCAGAAGAATGCTGGTGTACATCAGTATCTGTCTATTCCCCCCCTTTTTCTGAAACAAAATGCCATTAATGGTGTTTTTTGCTTCAGAAACATCAAGGTAAAAAGGTGAGGTGTAATCAGGTAGGGCTAAATCAGTAGCCCGAGTCAAAAGTTGTTTGAGAGTTATGAAAGACTGTTCAGCTTCAAGGCTCCAAACGAGCTTGGACTTTAATTTTCTCATCCCCTGTTCCTTAACCATGTTTCGAAGAGAAGTAGTGAGTTCACTGTAATCAGGTATATAATGTCTGCTATACCCTGTCAACCCCAGAAAAGACAACATTTCCTGTACCGTGCTAGGCTTTGGGTGATTCAAAATGGAAACTCTGTGCTCAGGAGAAAGCGTTGTTCCTCGAGCTGAGACTAACCGTCCCAAGAAGGATACCTGGGTGCGGACGGCTTGAAGTTTTGTTTTGCTCACTTTGAAACCCGCATCATGAAGAAGAAGAAGAATGTCATGGGTGGCTTTGAGACAGTCTTCAGGTGATTCTGATGCTATCAATAAATCATCCACATATTGAAGCAAAGTGGTGCCTTCAGGAAGAGGAAGTTTAACCAACAGGTCTTTTAGTACCTGATTGAATATTCCAGGGGACAATGCAAGCCCCTGAGGAAGACGCGTGTATCGATACTGTTGGCCATTAAAAGTGAAAGAAAAAATGTCTCGTACATCATTTGACAAAGGGAGACAAAAGAAGGCGTTGGCTAAGTCAATACAAGTGAACCATTTTTGTTTTGGGTTCAAGTTTGTTAACGCCACGTATGGATTTGGAACAGGGCAGGTGGGAGTCTTAAGGATTGCATTAATTGACCTAAGGTCATGCACCATTCTGTACTTTCCTGTACCTGCTTTCTCGACTGGCAAAATGGGAGTATTCCACTGTGAATTAGACGGTTCTAATACTCCTGCATTTAGCAACCCCCAAACCGTATTGCTCAGCCCCTCTGCGGCTTCTGGCTTATGTGAGTATTGATACAACCATATTGGCTCAGTGGAGAGAAGTTCAAAAGTGATGGGATCGCAGTTTACTAATCCCACATCCTCTGGACCTTGAGACCAAAGGGATTGTGGGAGCGTATCAAGCATGGCAGGGACCTCTGTGTGATCAGTCTTTTCCCTGCCATGTTCTCTTGAAATAAGTTCATGATCTAATTTACCCAAATCCTGAGCTGAAACATCAATAATATAGCAATCTGTTGATGGTGAAAAAGCAACTGATGGAAGCTGTGTGGGACACCAATCTAGGGCATCCATGACTGTTTTTACCATGGGTCCTAAATCCTTAGCCTGGTGTGAAGGTGAAAGAGCAAGTGAGACATGTGGTGCTGCTTCAGATGACATCCTATACCATTCAAGTTGAGATGGTGATAGGGTGACATGTGAGGCCACCCCCTGAGGACCTACAATGATCTTATCTGAGGTCAAAACCCACTCAGTATCTTGCAAAGTAGAGGCAAAATGCTCTCTAAAACAATCATCAGAGTCACGGTCATAAAAGAGTGTCAGATGTATAGGATCTGGAGGGGGAACATAGGGTCGCAGAGCATCAAGCCATGGCTTCCAAGACAAGTACGCAGAGTAGATGCCCAGTTGCTGTGTTGTTTCAGGGCGTAGCAAAGCCCAGTAGATGTCAGCGACCTCCTCCTGCGTTGGTTTAAGCAGACATTGTGAGGCTGGAGAGGAAGATGATTGTGAACAAGTCCAACAAGTCCCATTGGGCAGAGTGACTTTCAGCCCAGTTGGTTCACACAAAATGGTCGCCCCCATCTTTTTCAACAAGTCTCTACCCAGCAGGTTTACTGGT
>JBBPBX010030155.1:0-13476 GCA_038048925.1 Garcialebias charrua
GAAAGAGTTATTCATTTTGTACTGTTACTGGAAGATTACTGATAGTTTGAAAAAAGGGGCAGATATAATAAGATTTTTTTCTTCTTTCTGCTACCTTTTATATTTTTTTATATTTTGTACATTATCATTTATGGGATTGTTTTGTATTGTGCTTTTTGTAAAAAAAAATAAACAAATTTAATAACCATAAACATAAACTCGCTATTTTGCGTTTCAAGTTTTGCAGACTCGCTCTTTTGCAGTTTTTCAACATCTACAACATGGCACACAATTGTCAACTTTAATATTGCTTGCATGATTGGGACGGTATGGGATAAAAAGCTAACAAAAAATCCTTTGGATAAGCGCTGCCATCTTGTAGTTTTCTCAATAAGCCTACACTCTAACGCCAGTCAAAAGAACTACACTACCCAGAAGACAACAGTGCATCCAGCTGCTGCTTTCTGCTGAAATGGAGGGAAAGTTTTGTAACGCAAAGTCAAAAGTAACAATCTATCTTTTAAGCTCACAGAACTGGCAGGAAAGTCGCAAATAATCCTGAAGCTTCCTGAAGCTCAATTACCATATTTTCTGGAATATAGGTCGCACTGGAATATAGGTTGCTTTGGCCAATTATTGCCAAAAAAAATTGGGAAAATCCATAGAAGGGTCGCACCTAAATATAGGTCGCACCTACGTCACGTCCTATAGCAGCGAACAGACCTGCATGTACTGGTATTTTAATTTTAGCAGGATAAACACCTAAAAATATACAGTACATTTGTTAGCTGACATTATTGTAAGAGCCATAAATAGGTCGCACCTAAATATAGGTCACAGGGCATGCAAAATAGACAGAAAGCTGCAACCTATATTCCGGAAAATACGGTACTTATTATGGGGAGTGGTGGCGCAGTAGTTAGAGACGGTGGGCCTGTGATCAAAAGATCGCCGGTTCAAGCCCCAGTACTGACAACATCAAAAAATGTGGGTGGAAAAAGGTGAAACACCCACACCTGCCTCCACCCTCATTCGCTCCACTCTGGGCCCCTGAGCAAGGCCCTTAACCCCCACCATCTGCTCCCTAAATAGGTCTCTCTTGAAAATGAGTTCTCGTGGCTCAATGAGACTACCTGGATAAATAAAGGGTAAATGAAAAATGAAAAAATCCATGCACTAGAGTTGCATTCAGGCCCAAAAAATCTGATCTGGCCCAAGCCCATAGCCATCATTTCCGAACCCCACCTGACCCGATGAATTAACAGTAATTACAGGTCTGAACCCAAAAAAAACCCAGACATTTTTAATTCAGCTTTGACTGCTTATAATTATTAATGGTCGGTGGATGCGTGGCCCGCAGTAAAGTTAGTTTTAAGTTGGACATTTGAGCTTTGTCTTCAGCTGTGTGTTCCTCTCTTTCGAGTTTGCCTGACCGAAACCAGACTGCCTGCATCAGATCGAATGAGAGGAACACACCACTGAAGCCACGTAGCTCGAATGTCCAACGTAAAACTAACTTTCCCACGGTGACTCGGCTGAATAAAAGGGGCGGAAGATCAGAGCTGAGGGGGTGTTTGTACTTTCATGGCCGTCAAAGAGCATTAAAACTCTGCTTCTGCCTGCATTCTGATTTATTCAGACATGGAGCCTGCTCTGACATGTCTGCTTTAGGATCTCACATGTCTGGGTCATCGGCCGCGTGCGTCCTCTGAGTGCAGCGGCTGAATGAACGTCCATTTGGGCGATGGATTGCTGCCTAACAGTATAGTCCCATCTGAACTTTATTTTACCTCTTTCAAGGGTGGTCCGTTTGTGGTGAAATGGCTGCATGCGGCTGGTGACTGTATGGCAAGCCACGTTTTCATATAATTGAATTTTATGGCAAGCCATGTTGCCATATAATTGGATTGGCAGCTGATTCGCTGACACAATAAAAAGCCTGACACCGATCTGGCCCGCCCATCCAGCACATTATCATGGTCCGACCCACCCCAAATTCAGGTCGGGCTGGGCTACTGGCCCGGGTTAGAAATGACAGCTCTACCATACACACATCAACCTGGATGGAGAGGTGGGCTTCATCGCTGCAGGGTTGGTCTGCTGAACTGGCATCGAACTCGACCAGAACTGAGCTGCTGTTCTGCAGAGCTGTGAGTAAAATTTTGCAGTACATGTACAGCACATATATTTATGTTGTTAAAATTACATAGATTTAAGATTTTAGAACACTGTTAAGAATATTGCAAGAGTGTAGGATTTATAAAGCCTTTATATATAAATAATAAAATAAATATAGCATTCCTACTTCGCTGTTTTTCCACTTATTGCAGTGGTATGTGGAACGTAACAACCGAGATAACTGAGGGACTACTGTACATGACCTGCTGTCTAGTGGAGGTAAATGTGTATCAAGGGTTGTTAAATTATCTTGAGTGGAAAATAAGTTATGTCCAGATAAGCAAAGACCTAGTTTTAACTTTGCCCTTGATTTGTGACAGTGATGTTGAAGCTGGGGTGAAGAAAAGTGTACAGAAAGTCAAAATTCAGAAGTGCCTCAGAAGTTATGTGCAGTATAGTAGAAAGTTCACATACATATGGATGTACACTATACCACAATTTGTCCACCGGCGCAAACTCATTATACACCGAATCAGCAAATATAAGTTTGTACTGTATGAAGATCCAGAGTGGTCAGCCTGGGACAAGAGAAAAGTGAGGCCATGACAAGTCAACATCTCCATCCTCCGATGTCTTCTACACACACATAAACATGCCAATAATCTGAATTAAAGATCCCCCGAGGAAGATACTTTGTCTTTATCTCTTCCATCTCACTAGGACAGTCATTTTCCTGCCATCATTATCTCTTCCCTGAGGGCAATGAAGAAACAAATGCTGCTTTTTCTTTCTTTGTGAAGCAGAGTATAAATGACATGATAGCTGTTATATAGATGCAAGGGGGACTGCAACTTATCGCTCAGCTGGAACTTCTACTGTAGCAGACATAAATGAGGAAATATGAAAGCATTTGTTCTTCCATGTCTCACTGCATATCATCTAATAAACACACTAGAATCCAACTCCTAAGATAATAAAAGCAATTATCTTAGTCCAGTGGAGATAACAATATAAAACTTCAGAGCAGAAGTTGTATCCACCTTTGAAAAAAGGAACAAAGATAAAGCAAAGATAACGAGTAATCAACTCAGCAGCTCCACAAAAAGCTGTGTTAAAAAGGACAAATCAAAATTGTTGCTTTCCATCTATCCATCCATCCATTATCTTCCGAATTCGGGTCACAGGGGCAGCAGCTTGAGCAGGGAAGCCCAGACATCTCTTTCCATAGCCACCTCTTCCAGCTCTTCTGGGAGGATTCCAAGGCGTTCCCAGGCCAACCAAGAGACAGTCTCTCCAGCGTGCCCTGGGTCTTCCCCGGGGTCTCCTCCCCATTGGACATGCCCGAAGCACCTCCCTAGGGAGGCAACCAGGGGGGCATCCTTACCAGATGACCAAACCACCTCAACTGGCTCCTCTTGATGTGGAAGAGCAGCGGTTCTAATCTGAGCCTCTCCCAGATAACCGAACTTCTCATCCCATCTCTAAGGTACAGTCCAGATACCCTGCGGAGGAAACTCATTTAAACCGCCTGTATCCGCAAACTCGTTCTTTCGGTCACTACCCAGAGCTCGTGACCATAGGTGAGGGTAGGAACGTAGACCGACCGGTAAACAGAGTTTTACCTTACAGCTCAGCTCTCTCTTCACCACAACAGACTGGTACAGAGTCCACAATACTGCAGACGCTGTACCAATCCGTCAATCTCACACTCCATTCTTCCCTCACTAGTGAACAAAAGCCCAAGATACTTGAACTCCTCCACTTGAGGCAGAACCTCACTCTCAACCTGAAAAGAGCAATCTACCCATTTCTGGTTGAGGACCATGGCATCAGATTTGGAGGTACTGATTCTCATCCCAGCCACTTTACGCTCAGCTGTGAACCGCTCCAGTGAGAGCTGAAGATCATGACATGATGACTCCAACATGACCACATAATCTGCAATGAGCAGAGATGGAATCCTACTAACCGGAAACCCTCCGCCAGCTGGTTGCACCGAGAAATTCTGTCCACAAAAGTTATGAACAGAATTGGTGAAAACGGGCAACCCTGGCGGAATCCAACTCTCACCCTGAAGGGGTCTGACTTACTGCCGGCAATGTGAACCAAGCTTTCGCACTGCTTGTATAGGGACTGAACAGCCAATAGCAATGGGCCCCCAATCCTATACTCACGGAGCACCCCCCACAGTGCACCCCAAGGAACACTGTTATAGATTTGGAGATTGCCTTTGTAGTGATGTAGACCCTCATCTCTGACCTAGATTTACACCTTTTCACATCTCTCTAAAACTCTTAGTGTTACACTTTTCTTGAAGCTCGCAAAGGGACAAGTGGACACTATTTTATTACATTCATTTTGAATTAAGAGACACAAATCAATCAGAAGAGACTTCCTTTTAATTTGTGGTAATTCAGAATTAATTTACAGATTAGCTCGTCATTTTTATGATTATTGGTTATTCATATGAACAGTGTTATTCTTCAATATGCTGTACCGATGTTGATCACTTCTTCATATGAGGAATCAAAAGAACTATGGCAAAGTTGAAAATATGTCAAGTTGCACTTTCTAGATTTTGTTTTAGAAATGTTAACACGTGAATCAAAGTCTAAATCAAGTTATCTGTATAACTGGAGACTGGTGTCTTTCATTCTGAACACAATCTTCCTCTCCTATCCTGAAATGGCCTTCAGATTTTCAGCTCTCTGACCTGCAAAGTCACTCCCGTTCTCTGGGAAAACAACCAATGAGCGGGTGGATTTAGCTGGGTCAACCCTTTTTTCTTATAGGCTCCACTTCCTGCCCGGGGTCAGAATCTGGTGAGAAAGTTGAGATGAAAATCTTATCTTTCTCAGCTGGTACATGTGACCATTAAGCCAAAGGTCTACGTAACCAGTAAAGGATTTATAACATGCCTGTTATAAATTCACTTCAAGCTGTAAAAAGCTCCATCTTGAATGAGAATTCCTCCTGAAGAATGTTTATTCTGAAAAGCTGAACCAGAACCCATCGTCATCACTCTGACTGGTTTGAAGCCAACACTGGTAAACAGAAAGTGTGAGCAAACTGGCTACCTGTTGTTGGAGAGCGGGACGAACAAACCGTTTCTGTCCATCGTCTGGAAACCCTCTCTTACCAGAAGAAGACTTCACAGGTAAAGAGTGCTGTTTGTTTACAAACTTGGACTGGACCGGGTCGAGCTGATGTCAGCAGAGGATGTGCAATGCTGGTTTATACATTCTTTAGACAACCTTTACTTTATTTATTTTCTTCCCTCCTATTCCTCCTAAACTTTCTCCTAATATTTTCTTAAGCCAGAAACTAAGTAATATGCCTGTAGTATGTATAAGTAAATATGACATTACTTGTCTGTTATTTTTAAAATTGAAATCTGTCTACAGTAGTTTTATATGAAACAAAAATCAGACCCAATTTTATCCTTATGTGATGTAATTTAATGATTCTGTTATTAAATGATTCATTCTGCTGTTTCAACATAAGTAACGTTTACTGTCATTTAAATTTCGTCACTCACAATTTATCTGCTGAAATCCTAAAAATAGAGAACTTGTTTAAAATTAAATGCTAAGAATTTGGGTCAGATAAATTCTGACAAAACTTTCATATTGGAATATTATACAGTCAGGAAAACTGACTAGTGCATAATATGCACTAGTCAGTGTATATGCACAAATCCACGTGTTTTGTGGATTTGGAGAAGGTGTAAGATATATTATATCTTACACCTTCTCCAAATCCACAAAACACGTGTAGACAAAATGGGTAAACTCTCATGACCCCTTAAGGACCCTAGTGAGGGTAAAGAGCTGATTGAGTGTTCCCGGCCAGGACGGAACCCACATTGTTCCTCCTGGATCTGAGGTTTGACCAACGATCAGACTCGCTTCTCCAGTACCCCTGAATAGACCTTACCAGGGAGGCTGAAGAGAGTGATGCCCCTATAATTGGAGCACACCCTCCGGTCCCCCTTTTTAAAGAGGGGAACCACCAAACCAGTCTGCCAATCCAGTGGCACTGCCCCCGATGTCCATGTGATGTTACAAAGGCGTGTCAACCAAAACAGCCCCACAACTTCAAGAGCCTTAAGGAAATCAGAGTGAATCTCATTCACTCCCGGAGCCCTGCCGCCTCAGAGCTTTTTAACAACCTCAGCGAACTCAGCCACAGTTATGGATGGATCAACCTCAAAGTCCCCCGACTAAGCTTCTTCCATGGAAGGGGTGCTGGTGGGATTGAAAAGGTCTGAGAGGTATTCCTTCCATCTCCCGACAACACCACTGGTTGAGGTCAACAGCACCCCACCTTCACTGAAAACAGTGTTTGTAAAGTGCTGCTTTCCCCTCCTCAGCTATCTGATGGTTTACCAGAACCTTATCGGAGCCAACCGAGACTTGTTATCCAAGGTCTCACTAAACTCCTCCCACATCCAAGCTTTTGCCTCATAAACAGCCAAGGTTGCAGATCGCTTGGCCCTCCAGTACTCCTCAGCTACCTCCGGAGTCCCACTGGCCAACAAGGCCCAATAGGACTCCTTCTTCAGCTTGACAGTCTCCATGGGCGTAGCCAGAATTTTGTGGGGGGCGGTTCGTTTTAAAGGAGAAGTTGACAATGCTGAACTGATGTGGCTGGATAGCTCAACTGATAAAGCTTCAGCCGTCAGTCCCAAAGGTCGTGAGATCGAGTCCCGCATGGTACAACATTTTTTTTTTTTTATTCATTCCAAATTAAAAAAGCACAAGAAAACTATTTACAAAACAGCAAGGAATAAAACAATGCATTAAATGAAAGGAATCAGACGAAGAAAATAATCTTATCTGCCCCTTCTCAAACTATTTTTTTTCCAAACACTCTTTTATTGGATAAAAAAAGAAGAATGTGTTAACCACAGCCTGTGGTTAACACATTCTTCTTTCTTCACAGGCGCATATTAACTACTTTTTTATCCAATAAAAGACAAATGTAAAATTAGTTGTTTGAATCAAGTGTTTGAAAAAAAAAAATAGTTTGAGAAGGGGCAGATAAGATTATTTTCTTCGTCTGATTCCTTTCATTTAATGCATTGTTTTATTCCTTGCTGTTTTGTAAATAGTTTTCTTGTGCTTTTTTAATTTGGAATGAATAAAAAAAAAAAAAAATGTTGTACCATGCGGGACTCGATCTCACGACCTTTGGGACTGAAGGCGGAGGCTTTATCAGTTGAGCTATCCAGCCACATCAATTCAGCACTGTCAACTGCTCCTTTAAAAGTGGGCGGTTCGTTCGAACCCCCCGAACCCCCCTTGCCTACGCGCATGGTCTCTCTCCCTTCCTTCAGGGCACATGAGTTATGGTGCACGTTCAGTTCCCTTTTCAGTCAGTCCACTCAGTGCAACATATTGACTATGGGAACGCAATCCATTCATGCCCCTGAGATGCTCAGTAAAAATGCATGCTTGTGAGAACTTCTGCCTTCATACTTTAGGCGTTTTAGCTGATCTCTACTGTGTGCTAGAGAGTACAGCCTGAGTGACGTCACAGGCAGTAACATCCAAAGAATAATGCTTTGCAAACGTGTTTGTGGAGCTCCAGTTAGCAGCAGCACAAATGTCAGCCACTGGCACGCCCTTAAAAAGAGACCATGAGGCAGCTAGGCCCCGAGTGGAATGGGCGTGTGCCCCACAGGGCACCTGTTGACCTTTGCTGCTGTACGCCCTTTTAATGGCCTCAGTCACCCAGTGTGAGAGGTGCTGCTTTGAAAGGGCCCTGCCAGCAGCAGGGTTGGCAAAACATACAAACAGTTGGTTCGTTTTCCTTCAACTGATAGTTCTGTGGATGTAAAGACTCAAGGCCCTGACAGGGCACAGTGATCTCAACCTCCCCTGTTCCTCAGTGAGAACAGGGTGGGGAGGAAACTCAGAGAGCTCAAAGTCCAGACTTCTGGGATTTAGAGTCGATACTTTTGGCACATATGTGAGGTTAGAACGCAAAGTGACCTGTGCCCCATCAGGGGCAAACCTTGTACACATTGGGTGTACAGACAGAGCGTGGAGGTCACCCACATGTTTAGCTGAGCAGAGAGCCAGTAGCAACGTAGTTTTATAAGACAACAATTCTATTTCAATGCTGCTGAGGAGCTCAAACGGAGGCCCACAGAAGGCATCCAGGACTAGCTGAAGGTCCCACACTGGGGCCAGAGTCCTGCTGGGAGGCCTTTTTCTCAATACGCCCTTCATGAAACGTATCGTGAGAGGGTGGGCACCGGGAGATTTCTCCCCAGCCTTCGTGGTATGCCGAAATGGCTGACAAAAAACACCTTAATGGTAGAAAAGGAGCAACCTTTTTCTAGAAGGTCCTGTAAAAATGTGAGAAGCTGGTCTAGGTTACAGGAATATGAAACAATATTCCTCTCCAGACACCAGGCCTCAAAAATATGCCATTTACAAGCGTAGAGAGTCTGAGTTGACCCAGTTCTCGCCCCCTGTATTATGTTAATAACATTACAGTACTGGGGAGGCACGAGGCCCTCAGCCTGTTCCTTTCAGCGGCCAAGCTGTGAGCTGCCACAGTTCTGGACGTGGATGGAGAAGTTGCCCGTGTGCTTGAGTCAGCAGGTCCCTGTGGGAGGCAGCTACCACGGTGTCTCAGACAGCAATGAAATTATTTCTGGGAACCATGGTTTCTGAGGCCACCGGGGGGCTATTAATATTAGGGAGAGAGCTCCCTTCGGTACACGTTCCAGCGTCACCTGAATTAAAGGGACAGGTGGAAACGCGTAAAACAGCACCCTTGCTGGCCAGTCGTGGGCCAGCGCGTCCATCCCCATCGTTGCGTCTGTCTCTTTCAGTGAAAAGAACAGGGCGCAGTGCGAGCTGGTTTTGCACGCAAGCAGATCGACGGACGCCCGACCAAATCGTGATCAGACCTGGTCCACTATCCGTGGGTTCAGTCTCCATTCTGAGGACCGCAGCGGTCCTCTGGAGAGGGCGTCTGCCCCGTAGTTTAGTTCTCCCGGAATGTGTGTTGCCTTCAGCGACAAAATCCTGGGAGCACACCACGTGAGCAACCTGTGTGTCAGACCGAGGAGGGCCCGGGACCTCGTCCCCCCCCCTCCCTGTTGATGTAGGACACCACTGTCCTGCTGTCTGATTTTAGGAGGACATGCTATTTTGCAATCAGCCCCTTTTTGTAAAAGAGCTTTATTGACAGATAAACAGCTTTTAACTCCAGTAGGTTGATGTGGAGCCGTGCATCCTGTTTTCCCCAGAGCCCTTGGGCATTCTGGTTCCTGCAAACAGCTCCCTATCCCCCTAACGAGGCGTCTGTCGTGACAACTACACGAGACAGGACTCGTCCCAGCGGGATGCCTGCAGTGAACACTGAGGGGTCCCTCCAGGGCTCCAGAGCCGTCAGACATTCCTGGCTGACCAGAATCCTTCCTGTCTGCCTGGCAGAGGCAGGAGGTGTTGTTTGTTTAGCCATATTTGCAGAGCTCGCATTTTCAGCAGCGTCAGCGGCACGCATGGGATGGCGGCTGCCAGCAAGCTCAAGAGGCGTTGGCAGAGCCTGACAGACACTCTCTGACCTAGCTGAAAGTGTGTCAGACAGAGGCGTATTAAAGCCACCCTCTCCTGTAAGAGCCATGCTCTGTACGAGATGTTGTTGATCTGTACGCCCAGAAATACGGTAATCTGTGATGGAGTCAGGTTGCTTTTCTGTAGATTTAAAATGAATCCCAGAGCTTCCAGGTGCGTCATCACCATGTGTGTGTGCAGCTGGGCTTGTGTTTTGTTGCCTGCGAGAATCAGAAGGTTGTCTAAATAATTTAGAATTAGGACCCCCCGACCCCTGAGTGGGGTCAGCGCCACGACCAGGCACTTTGTAAAACAACGTGGAGCAGTTTTTAATCCGAAAGGTAAAGCTTTGTATTTGTAGGCTTTTCCTTCGAATGCAAAGCGTAGATATTTTATGTGTTTCTTCCAAATCCCCACGTGGAAATATGCCTCTTTGAGATCCACAATGCATGTGTGGTCTCTTTGTCTCACAGACTGTAGAACTTGTCTCAGCGTGAGCATTTTGAACCTGTAAGTAGTTATTCTTTTGTTCAAAGCCCTGGGATCCAGAATGGGTCTTAATGTTCGGTCTATCTTGGGCACGAGGAAGTACTTGCTATAGTGGCCGGTTTTTATTTCCTGTTTTGGGACAACACGGATCACACCTTTCTGTAGCATTGCTGTTATTTCCTCCCTCAAGACATGTGCTCGTTCTGGGTTTATATCTGATTTGAGCCCCCCTGTGAACGGAGGCGGCCGTCTGCGGAACTGCAGACGAAGCCCGTGACGTACTGTTGACATGACCCACGTGTTTGGTCGACATGCCCCCCAGGCCTACGAGTGTGCTGCGATTCTCAGTGGCATGTTTATTGCGGGCTGCCTGCACCTCGTGGGTGTGGGTGGGGGAGCGTCTGCCCCCCCCCCCCGCTCGGTCCTGAGCGAACTGACCTGCCTGCACGTGGACGCCGTGAAGTCTGTCTGCTCCAGACAGACCACAGATGTCCTGCTGCGGTTCATTATCTGATCTGACACCCTGTGCTGCACGAGGGAGGAGGGGTGTTTGCCCTCTCCCTTTACCATGACTGTTTTCATAAAAAGGGGGTTGTTGTACCAGTCTCTTTTTTGTTTTTTGTTTTTTGAGTCAAGGATCAGGGTAGTTCGTGCTTCTGGGCGTACAGAAATTTGTTTTTAATGCACACATGTCATAAACATTTTGTTTTGAGCACACAACCATGTCACCAGCTTTTCGTAATCTTTTACAAATAAAGTCTGGATTTAAGTGTCCTGGTTCCCGTACCCCGTGGGCGGACGAACCTGTAAAATTGTGGAGCGGGCCCGGTTCGTCAGGCCTGCTTCTGTCTCTCATCTCGGTTCGTTGAGGAGGTCCTCGGCGGAACTGCCTGGTGAGGAACAAAACTGTTCCTGCTCCAGGACTGATCGGCCTGAGATGGGCCCGCTGAGGGTCTCTGTCGCTGCTCCCCATCGTAAGCTGGTCTCTTTTGCGAGGGAGGACGGCATGTGGCCGAGCGGTGTAGAGGCTGCGCGGGTCTGCTCCCGCTGGTATCTCTGGGAGGGGGGGGGCAAAGACCTTCCTCAACATCCCTTCTCGCAGCGCCTCAGCCTGCTTCCTTCGCTGCTTCAGCCTGCACATCATAAGCTCCAAGGCTCCCCCAAAGAGTCCCGTCGGCTTAATCGGGTGGTGAAGGAAGGGGTAACGTTGACCTTCAGGCAGGACCGTCAGGGTGAGCCACAGGTGGCGCTGCGCGATGACCACTTCAGCCATGCATCTCCCCTGAGCTATGGCGGTAGTCCCCAACATGCGGAGCACAAAGTCAGTTCGGCCTGCGGGCTTCCTCCAGGATGTCAGTCGTCGCCTTTTTGCTTGTGGTTACCTGGAGTTCCTGGAGCTTCTCTGCCAAGTACGCCTGCATTAAGGCCGAGACGCTTAACGTGCGGGCCGCGAGGCCCTGAGCTCTGTAGCATTTGTCGAGCTGTGCAGCTGAAGTGCGGCAGGCTTTGCTAGGCAGAGTTGGTCTTGCGCCCGACGTCCTGGGGGCCAAATGAGACGCCAGCGTGTCCTCCATTTGTGGCACGTTGGCGATTCCTGCTGCCTCCATTCCGGCGACGTCGAGGAACTGAGAGAGCGGCAGAAGCATGGGAGCTCTGGGTTCGGCCCAGGTACGGGTTAGTTCAGTGAGAAAATTTGGGGAAATTGGCATCCTGTGTCTCATGGCCGACTGCTGCTTCGCGTAGAAGTAGGTGCCCGCCAACCTCGTAACCTGTTGGCAAGGTGGGGGTTCTGGCCAAGCAATTTGCAGCGCATCCGCCGCCCTGCAACACAGTTCAAAGAGAGTGGGGATGGATGCGTCTGTCTCCGGCAGAGCTGCAGTCGGGTTCTGGGGGAATTCTTCGTCTTCCCTTTCGTCCTTGTTGTTGGCCTCTTCGTCCGAAATCTCACCTGAGGCTGTGAGCGAGAGTTTGTCCGCATTCATCAGGCCTCGTGTGTCGAACTCAGCCGTCGAGTCCCCGACGGGTACCGCCATGTCCATACTGTCCCCCCATTCAACCTGTCCACTGTCCTCCAGATCAATGTTCTCGAGCTCCGGAGTGGGAGTGAGTGGTTCTGTGAGGTCCGTGTCCCGTGTTGGCGCGGCGCCGCCCATGGCCTTGGCCACGATATCTACGCGACACTTCCTCACAGCTTCTGTCATCTGGCTGCAGTGCGGGCAGGAGTCAGGGGATTCCAGCACTGTTTTAACGTGCAACATCCCCAGGCAGACTGGACAGGCCTTGTGGGTGTCCGTCGCCGAAAGGGGGTAGCCGCAGACGCTAGGGCAGGCTCGGGAGCTGGGGCTCGCTGGCCTGCTCGTTCTTTTAGCGTTTTTCGCTTTTCGCTTCCCTTTCTCGGGCGCCATGGCTGAGAAAGATGAGCAGGTTAGCCGTGCTAACGTTGTCCGAAGACATCTCCTTCATCGCGCCACTTTTGCTGACTAGCCCGCTACTCGTTAGCAGGGTAGCGGTGTGACGCAGTTAGCGTCGTCGAGCAAAGTCTGCGAAGAGAGAAGAAAAAAACCTCGAGGTTAAATAAAAGATGCTGGACTAGCTTTCGCTAACCCAGCCTCGCATAGGAATTGTCTCTGTGCGCTCGGAGTAGGGAGCGAGCTCACCTCAGAGAGAGCACAGTAGCACAGAGAAGTCCCGCGAAGTTCAGGTATAAGCGAGGTGAAGGGCTTAAAAGAGACAGAAGGATGGGCGCAGTCGTCACTTGGGACCCGAAGGATGCGGGTTCGCGTCCCGGCCACTACACACCTTGGGGTGTCTATGAGTGCACACCTAATTCTCCAGCTCCCCGAGCGCTTTCTGGCTGCTCACTGCACCACCTGGTGGTGGTTGGGTTAAATGCAGAGACAAATTTCGTTTGTGTATGGGAAACATACACAGATGACAGACAAACACATTATTATTATTATTATTACAGTATTATTATTTATACCAAGAGGGCGGGGCCTCTGTGTTGATGCTGACGCCCACTTGCCGTAAATGTATTACTTCAGGTAAATCGCACGGGGGCGCAATTCCCATAGTCAATATGTTACACTGAGTGGACTGACTGAAAAGGGAACCTAGATAGCAGCCCTCTGCTCCACACAGAGGGCTGTGGTAGCTCGGTGGTGGTCTGTGGTTGTGTCAGGAAGAACATCCGGCATAAAAAAACAATTGCCAAGTCTTTGTGCGACTAGTTCGTTGTGGCGACCCCTGACGAAGGGAGAAACCAAAAGAAAAAAAATATATATATGTATATATTGTATATGTATGTATATATATA
>JBBPBX010030155.1:20812-35375 GCA_038048925.1 Garcialebias charrua
AGAATTGCAGCTCATTATTAACTTTATGTCTGTCTGAAATAAACACTGTTTTCCCATTGCAGAGTTGTCTTGGACCCTACCATGCTGGCAGGAAACCCATCCATCCTGAAGAACAATGGTGCTCTAAGTGAAGCAGACAAGCAACGTAACGCTGAAATCAGCCGTGGAAGGGTGATTGTGGAGCAAGCCTTCGGATGTTTGAAGTGCAGGTGGAGACGGCTTCGTGACGTGCAGAATACCAGAACTGTTGTGGTGGTGAAGCTCATAGTGGCTGCCTGCATCCTCCACAACTTGGGACGTGGGCCATCACAAATTTGTCAGCAGCATGCAGACGGGTCCGCCAGGGAGGATGATGAAAATGAATAACTCTTAGAATTCCGGTGTGTAAAAGAAAAAAATAATAGGTAGTATGTTGTTTTGAAACTTCCTACATTAGCGCAGTTGTTCATGACAAAACTGTCTGTACAAATGTACTTAAAAGACTGCTATAATGAAGCTTAATAAACATTTTTCTTTAAATACAGCATTTTGTCTTTGAGTTGTGACAAAAGTTCCAATCTCAGTTGTCTGAAAGTTTCAGTTTTAATTACAAAATGTGCAACAGAACAGCATTTTCAAAATTCATACAATCAAAGGCACTGAAAACCAAACATTTTTACTGGGCCGAACCTGAGCAAAATAAACAATGTGAAAACAAAAAAAACTTTAAAAAAAAAACAGAAGTTGTTTTGTGCAAAACAATAAGAAAGTTTACAGTACAGCTACATTTTTTTGTAGCATCTGGGCTGATTTCATTTGCTCCATCATGTCCTGATGTCGCTGTTGACTGTTTTCCTCTGACTGGCGGAAGAACTCCAAAACCTCACTAGACCTTCGCTTGCGAGTGGAACACGCATGTGTTCAATCGAGAACAGTGTCTGTTCTTTATTAAAACTGTCATTCTCGCGGATGGGGGACTCTGCGTGGCTGCTGGTTGATGGAGAGTCTTCACAGTTCTCTGAAAAAATCATTTTAAAAGAAAAAAACACAGTATTGTTAAATTCATTATACAGTAATTGGTTTGGTTTGCATTAAAACTTATTTCTCCAAAATCTTACCAGCTGTGCTGTCCTGTGCAGGTTGGATAAGCTCAACTTTCATAGTGAGGTTTGCATCAATGTACAAACAGGACAAATCCCCTGCACTGCGATACAGGCTGCCAGAAAATGTTGTTGTTCTCTGCTCATCAACAAACATGTTGTTGTACTGGTCGAGGTAGACTGAAAACAAACACAAACACACACTTACTACACAAATATACACGTCCTAACACATAAATATCATACAGGATTATAGACTGTTTCTAAACACGGATCTTTGGAAACCAAATATATATTTTTTTAACCACAGTTTAGTGCTAATTTATAGTCAGTTCAACAAACAATGTGTGTTTAGTTCTGGGTTGCCTAACAAAAATAAGCCACAGCGCCAAAGAAAACAAGGGTAAAAAATATATATTTTAAAATAAAATTCATAACTAATAGTTACTTTTTTAATGTGCTGAATAATAAAATGTGGCGAATGAAAGTCGCTGCCGCTGGCCTACAGAACTGTTGTGATCCAAACAACGAGAAAAACAGCCGTACGCCGCATGACATGCAACTAAACACAGGTTTTTAATGTGATCTGTGTTCACAAGCATACGCTTAAGCTGTGTGTGTGATTAAAAAACACACAACAACATTTTACAACTGTTATTTTAGTAAAAGTTAAGGAGTTCACTTACTAAGGACGCGAGTGGCCGCCATTTTGAATACGTCACTGGGATAAACTGGGGGCCGAAAAAATTGCCCCACTTCACGAATGGGAGTTTCCCACTGGAGCGGGCGTTCCAGTTAAAATCCACCACTGGGACCTTGGAAATCCCCACAATACGAGGTTACTGGAACGCAGCATTAAACCACAGTAAGGTCATCAGTATGGAACTATATCCTTTAGGGGAGAATTTAGGCAGGAGCATGCCACATTTGCATATAAATTGCAAGGATTTAATTTAGTTGAAAGGTAATAAAAGTTATAAATACAGAGGTACAGGAGTGTAACAAGGTTACCACTGAGTAAAAGCTTGTGAAGGGAAGAAAAGGAGAATAAATAAACTCAATTGTGCTGGCTTTGCCTCTGGAGAGCTCTATTTTATACACATATTCACTTTCTGGTAGATTCTGTACCAAGCACAATGGGTTCAATCTGATTCCATCCAAGTCCTGTACATTATAAATGACTACAAGACATCAAACATGGACTTTTCCTTGCTTCAAGACTTTCCATATGACTAAAATGAATAAAACCTAACGTGATAAAAGACGAAAGAGAACAACGTTTTGTTTCGCCCTGTTTGCACATGGACACTGTGAGAAACAAACGTGGGATGTTAAGCTTTAACCTTTAAAAACAAGAATACATTTCCTCTAATTTTTCTACATGAATCCATATAATGATCAAAGCTAGAAGAAAAACATATGAGAGATAATGATCTACTTAAATTCTGATTTGTCCATGAAAACCACATTACAAGGGCCGCATAGTCCAAAAGCACAGTTTGTCAACGTAGACGTCCTCAATGCCACGCCACAGAGACATGCAAGCAGCGTTTGTTAAAAGGAGGTCAGATCTCAGGGTGAAGGCTAACCATTAATAGTGCAGTTCAGTCACATCGACACAGCACCTGCCAATCGCAGCTATTTGGTTAATTGATGAATAAACTGAAATCTCAGCAGGCCAGAGGAGACGTGCTGCAGCTGAGTGTGAGCTTCACTAGCAGGGAGCAGAGAGGTTAGCTGAGGAGTGTGTGTGTGTGTGTGTGTGTGTATGTGCACAGAACCTACCGACAAGCCGGATGACGTTGAGGGTGGTGTTGGTGAGTATCGGTGCATTGGCCTTGCTAAGGTTGTAGTCGGACTTCTTCTTGCTTCTCATAGTCTCTTTGGACACACTGGTGCATGCAAAAAGAGGAAACCCATGAAAGAAGAGACGTTAATAGTCCTAATCTTCTGCAATGACAGGCAGGGTTGAAAACCTTTAGTGTGGGTCCAAGATTTTTAATTGATCTATCGGAACCCACTGCACATGGGAGGAGATGGACCCCGGTAAAGAAGTCTCTGAACTGGTGATCCTGGAGCACCAAGACTCCTGACACAACGCAAGCTGAGCCTAATTAGCCAGCAGTCATTGCATCGGCTGCAGTCAACGCATGGGCTGTTTTATTCCTGACCATGAACACAGCTCGTTCAATAATTAACCATTAGCAATCCCCACTTAAAAGAATAGGAAATTAGCATTTTAGTGGCCATCTGTCAGGTGTGTCAGATTAATATGAATGAGGAGCTGTAGTAACAGTCAGAGTGATATTATCGAGCATAACAAATCTGTAAAGTAATAAGGCACTGGGCTTAAACATTGCATTTATGAGAAACACTACACTAAACTAGCATGGCAGGAAATCATTATTACAACAAGGACTTTGTAATGAGGATATACAGAACGATTTATATTATTGAATGTGATCTGTGCGTAAGTCAGGTGTGAAATTTAGAGTCAGCATCACATATAGGTATCCTTAGTTCTCATTAATTCAGTTGTAAAACCATAAATAACAGTTTAAAAATCATCAAATTAAGGTAAAACTAAATAAAAGAATAATGTTGAATCAAGTAAATTGCCTAATTTAGGCAGCTATAATGAACTCACACATGAAGAAGACCTAAAATAAATTACAAGAGTACATGTCACGCAGTTTGGGAAAATTGTATGCTTATTACAAATCATTACTTTCTAACAATAGAAGAGGGAGACGTTGCTTTTTCAAGTGCTTCAAATGTTTCTTTCAAAAGAAAATGTATTTTTTTTATATACACAAAAAGAAAAGAAAGTGGATGATTACCTTCACTTCCTTTGAATAGTGAATAATTCTCCAAAAGTCACCAATCTTATCGGTGGCAGTAAAAAAACAGATAATTTTTCATGAAAATAATCTGTTTAGAGAAGTTTCTGCCTGGGTTAGGCAGAGATGAGCCAATCTGTTGCCACTGGCATAAAAAGTGTTATAAATTTGCACTTCTTCAGATATGTCTTGAGTGAAACATAAAGGGACCACCATGTCTAATTCATTTAGTGTGTTTATGTTGTTCACAGCTGGAAACTCTGAATAATTATCTAACATGCTTTGTGTCAGTGTGGCGTAACAAACTCACCTCTTTAGAGGGACGTCACCTGTCTGCTCATCGACGTAGTCTTGCTTGAGTTCATCGGGGACGTCACTGTCACTGTCGTAGTCCTGATACACACTCTTCTCCATCTCATCTGACTCATACTAAACAAAGAAAGAAGAGATAGATCTTATGAACCCTATTGAGAAAATAGCACAATAAAATGGCCATCAAATGAAGGGCTTCAGGTGAAGAAGCAGAAAATTAATTCAGGTGTCAGATTCAAGTCAAGGCAAATAATTCATAACATAATTCAACATAT
This sequence comes from Garcialebias charrua, assembly GCA_038048925.1. Lineage (NCBI taxonomy): Eukaryota > Metazoa > Chordata > Actinopteri > Cyprinodontiformes > Rivulidae > Garcialebias > Garcialebias charrua. Next base: position 25,319 of record JBBPBX010030155.1, read on the forward strand.
CTTTTTATTTATGAATCAGTGAGAAATTTGTATTCAGAAGGGATTAAAACCTTGAGAGCACATCAAACTGTGGCTTCTGTGACATCAACACCGCAAAACTGAGTGTACTGCAGTATAAAAATCAACAAATAAGAAAACCTGAGTAATCAGGAGACAAAAACTGTCTTATTTAATAAATGAACCATACAGAGGAAACTTAGTCAGAGTGAACTTATTTGTCTAAGAAAAGATAAGTTTCCAGTATCAGAAGACAACTCTAACGGTGAGTTGTTATAGGAAGAAGCAAAAGCTTCATTTTGTTTCTAAACTCGTTTCTTTTAATATTTTGCACAATGTTAGAATAAATAAGAGACAGATTTATTTTTATTTATTTTGGTTTGTGGTTCAGCTCATCATGCTGTCCCAATGAAGTCAATCTGCAGGAGTTCATTGTCTGAATGTAGCTTTTAGATCCACATACATTATAAACCCATGCCACTTTGGCTGTGGCTCATGTCTTCCTCCCCCTCATCAGTAAATGTAACAGCTTTTATCTGACACACTGACACATACACTCAAATTGCATGCAGGAAAATAGTTACTTCCTCTCAGTCTCCCAGCAACCAGCGTCAAACTTTGGTGCAGTTGGAGTGAGGACAGCACATACATCCATTTCTCTATTAAATAACATTTAATATTTTACTGTAAATGGGTAGGAAAAAAAATAAAAATTAATACAACTGTGCTTGTACTAATACTCTTAATAATCACATTTTTCTTACTCAAAATCAAGTTAGTTCTCAGCACTCACGCCATTAGATGCAAGCACATCCTCGGTTTCCTCCTCCTTGTGATCAATGTGCACCTCAAATGGGTTTCCATCCTGAAGGAAGAGCTGGAATAGGGACAGCTCCTCCTGGGGCGGGACGGACGAGGACACAGACTGTCTGCTAGGGGAAATGGATGGAGAGCGACACTGTCCCATGAACTTGAACTCCTGGGATGGAGAGGATGGGATATGGAGATACAGGAGGGATACAGGTGCCAAGAGAGGAGAAGAAAACAAGGTTGAAAACAATGAAAGCAAATAATAATAAAGACATTGTGGACTCCTGTAAGAAAACCACCTCACAGATGAATTGCACTGTTCAGAAAAATCATTTGCGGAAAAGTAAGTTTGCATTCAATAGACTTTTTGAATGTTAACTTAACTGTTTGGTTTTAGCAGTGTATTCCAGAGCAAAACATAGATAAAATCTAAAAAACAAGTATTAAAATCAAGTGATTTCCCCCCTAATAATAATTTTAGTTTTGATGTAGAATGAGCTCAACATATTATCAGTTTTTCAGGCTGATTATAGCATAGACATGAAACTAGCTCAACACGTGGGAAAACACAAATAAAGCTGCTGTATCCTAAAGGTTTTATTTCAAATGTTGCCCAAGCATGTGGAAAATGTAATCCCACAGTGTACGTATTAAAAGCAGACAACAGTCGTTAGATGTTCACCTATGTTACGTAACGTGCAGTGATCACACACACAAACACCACTGAGCTGAACGTTCCAAGCTTCATATAAATTTCACAACCTTAAAGTTAGCAAGCACTGAAGTGTGGTTAAAAAAAAAAAACTACTTCACTTCACCTTTCAAACCCAGTGATGTGTTTCTTACTTACATGGAGCTGGGCGATATTAAAGTTAGACTTGACTGGACACAGCTCCCACGTCTCATTTTCCAGAAACATCCTCAGCTCCTCCAGCCGTGCCCTTTAGGGGATGTGCAAAGAAGAAAAAATAAGACAGAAATGGGCACAAAGTAAAGAGTTGTGAGGGCCACTGAATAAATACACAAACAAACAAATCCAGCAAAGGTTACTTATGCCCAGCTGGAAAAGAGGCGTGTATTGCAACCTGCTTCGATTTGTCAACACATCAGCACAGCCATTCTGCCTCACACCCATCAGGTTAATATCAGGTCTTTTGGTGTGAAATGTCGAGGCAGTGCTGGCTTCAAACACTGCAGCTCTGCTTTTGTTGTTGTAAAGGTGTTTGAAATATGAGCAGTGATACAATACAGAAGCAAAGACTGAGAGCAGGTAAGGGATGTGACGGACTTCAACAAAGATTTTCATACTGAATGTTACCCTGAAGAATATGTTTGTCAGTGGATGGCATTAAGGAAGTTCACTCATTTATTAATTCATCCACCAATACTAGTTCTGCCCTCACTCTGCCCTGTTTACAGTAATATTAATCAGATACAGAAGAGTTGACAACTGCAAACACTTTCACTAACTTCTATTTAGAAGGATTAATTAGTCTGACATGTATGGGTTTGACTATAAAAAAAACAGACGATCCAGTGGAGAGCATCCTGTGCTCCAGCATCAACGTGTGGCATGGAGGCTGCACAGCTGCAGAAAGAAAAGCTCTACAGAGAGTGGTGAAGGCTGCACAGAAGATGTTGGAGTCAGTCTCCCCACCATCACAGACATTTACACCTCCAGATGCAGGAAGAGAGCCTCCTGCATCATGAAGGACCCCACTCACCCAGCACACACACACATTTTGCCCCCCTCCCCTCAGGCAGGAGGTTGAGCAGCATTAAGTGTAGAACCACTAGACTGAAGAACAGCTTCTACCCTGACAAATAAAGTCCAGTTGTTTCTGTATTGAACGCCTTTTTTTGATTTATCATGTCCTGGATGACTGAGAATCTTCACCAGCATACCCTGAAGCTGTTACACTTGTGAATATCTAACCAGAATCATCACTGTGAAAAAAAATCACATCATGCTGCTGATCTGTTTCATGTTGATGTGTTCATTTGTAATCATCTGCTCACACAGGCTCATGTTGGTGCTGCTGTTTGGTGCATTGTTTTGTACTATTAGTGCTTAGTGTATTTTTGGTTGATACTTTTTCTTAGTTCATATCTTAGATCTTATTGCTATTTTTCTTTACATTTTATACTTTTGTTAGAACTAACTGGGACCCTGTGTACACAATTCCGTTCCACCTCATATACCACATGTGGTGCGAATGACAATTAAGAAACTTGAATCCTTGAAAATCAAAAAAAAAAACACAAGCAAAGCTGTGAAAGAACAGGATGCAGCACTTCCAGATGGATGCCATGCAAGTCCAAATGTGTAGTTAAAGGTTCAGTATGCAGTTTCTGTAGAACTGCAGCAGTTAGAAATATTTTCAACAGGCAAAGCATTCTGATCCCTCCCCCTCAGAGCCATATGTGGCTCTGCCCCCTTGTGGTCTGTTGAATTTCAAATTCAAGCTCTGTTTTTATTGGCTGATTCAAATTCAAGCTCTGTTTTTATTGGCTGGTTACAAACTCTGTTTTTATTGGCTGGAAAATGGCGGGTCACCTTTTCTTTTTAGAAATGCTTATTTACCACCTGGAGAAGCAAGGGGACAATATTTTTTTTAATTTTTTTTCAGAGATTACCTGGCTAACATCAGTCTGTCAGGAGGTAGTGACAGAGTGAAGAAATATGTTCATAAAAAAAGCTACATACTGCAGCTTTAAAGGACTATAAAAACTGAATAATAGATTACATTAGCGCTGCATGTTTAAATTCTAGTAACATTCTTTTTTTTTTTACTTTTGTAAATCTAATGTATAAACCAGCAATGTTACTGTATATCTCTGTAAAATTTTACAATAATTTAAAACCCACAAAAAAGGTGAACGGATTAGCATTAGGTCATGATTTCAGTTTTATGCATGTTGTCTTTTCCAGACAGCACATTTTTAATATCCATTTTAAGTGTTTAATGCATTCTGAAGTATTGGAAGCCTCCTCAGGTGCAGTGCAGATATCAGGCCCTGATGCCGCTGCTCTTCTGCTCCTCCTCATTCTTTTTCTTGCTCTTGGGGTCCATCACATCTGACTCGCTTTTCCAGTTACTGGTGCAATTTCACACCAAGATCACCTCCATCTCATCTCAAACTTTGTGTTGAATCCCATTATGTCTATTCTCGTTCTCTCTCTCTTCTTCACGATTTGCTCTTAAAAGAGCTGATTGTGAAAAAGAATTTACAGTCTATCCTGTATACTTAGTTTTAAGGTTGTCAGGGTGTTAAATAGTAAAGAGAGCATGTACGAGGCATTTATGTCATGTTTATTGTTTCAACAAAAAGCAGACTCCAATGTGTTGCTTTTACTGTCTAGCAGCCAGTTGTAATAAAATCAGCAAAAGGCAACTGGCCCTTCTCACCTGTGGTAGTTCTTAAAGTAGTTAACACTCTGGCGTTTGATGGACTCCTGCAGGACTTCTGACTTACTGCCACAGAACTCCTCACCAACCTGCATCAACCTGAATGTGAACATGACAGTGGGAGAGCAGTATATTATCAAAAACAAGCTCGTGGACTCAAACCCTGGTTACTTTTACTGCTGTGCAAGTCTGATATTCATTGTTGTCGTGATTGTGTCGAGCCATCTTGTTCTTTAGAAGACAAGGCCGCCAAAGAACAAGATGGCTCGACACAATCACGACAACAATGAATATGCCAATTGTGGAATTGAAAGAATTGGTGAAGGACAGGAAGGCGTGGAGTATGAAGATTAATAAAATGACCGAAAGTCGGATGCGACTGATCGGATAATAATCAAATCATCATCAAGTCTGATGTACGGACAGTGTTTACGAGATTTACAGTGAAAATGTTCTTGTCTTCAAAGGGACCGATACTGCTGGAGTGGGAAGAAAATCTGCATCTACAGAAAGAACAGCCTGACTGATATAACAGGGCGGGACAAGAGAACATTTATGGACATGCAGACGAATGAACAAAGACTATACCATATGTCCATTTTTCAAAAGGCGTGTCAAAATAAGTTAGCATGACTTTTAGCAGAGATGTTTCTTTCAGCACAATCCGCACAAATACCGAAGATACTTATTATAATGATGGCGGAATAAATACGCATCAGTCATTAGCTTCCTGGTTCATTCACCAAATGAACGTAGTCTTTTGTTAAGCTCTCGCGTTACAAACCGGATTCCAAAAATGTTGGGACACTAAACAAATTGTGAATAAAAACTGAATGCAATGATGTGAAGATGGCAAATGGCAATATTTTATTTGTAATAGAACATAGATGACAGATCAAAAGTTTAATCTGAGTAAATGTAACATTTTAAAGGAAAAATATGTTGATTCAAAATTTCAGTGTCAACAAATCCCAAAAAAGTTGGGACAAGTAGCAATAAGTGGCTGGAAAAAGGAAATTGAGCATATAACAAACAGCTGGAAGACCAATTAACACTAATTAGGTCAATTGACAACATGATTGGGTATAAAAAGAGCTTCTCAGAGTGTCAGTGTCTCTCAGAAGCCAAGATGGTAAGAGGATCACCAATTCCACCATTGTTGTGCAGAAAGATAGTGCAGCAATACCAGAATGGTGTTACCCAGCGTAAAATAGCAAAGACTTTTAAGTTATCATCATCGACCATGCATAACATCATCAAAAGATTCAGAGAATCTGGAACAATCCTGACATTTTTAGTGTTTTAGATTTTTAGTCTGTTTTATTCTCTCTAGTTGTTTCATATTGTAACACTTTGAGATTGTAAAATGTAAAGTGCAGTACAAATCGAATAATTTTTTTTAATTGGATTTACAGTATGATTAATCACTTACTTCTGCTTTTATTAATTTTAACAGTCTTTATTTTTTGTATTTTGTGTTATATTTTAATAATTTAAAAAATGTTTCTCTAAGCTATTTGTAACAGTAATTTGCATTAGCTTTTTCTTTAAAATTATGTAAAAAAAAAAAACTTTCAGTGCCTTTTGTTGATACATTAATTAATGCTCACACTAACTGATGTGCAATACTGTTAATTTTTAATTTAAATAACTACAAAAAGAAACAATCAAAGTGAAGATGGTTTTAACATAACCACTCATTTGTATTTTAGTTAAAGTAGGTGAAAATGTATTTTAGAAGATAGTTGCACTATCAGTGTTTTTTCAGCTAACACATTCTTCTGGATGTAATGTCAGAACCAGTTAATTTGCATACATAAAATTTAAGACTTGAACACGCATGTTGTGACCATGATTTTCCTTCCATTTAAAGCAGAAAACTAACCCCTTCAAACTGACCGGACTTCTTTGTGACACATATATGAGCTGAGTGACAATGATCTGAATCATAAATGAAAAACTAAAATGAAGAAGAGTACATTTCTATTTGGTGTCCATTAATTTAAAAATATTGTTTAGCTATGCATGACTTTAATCAAAGTCAAATTAATTATTACAGTATGTGGTTAAGTTAGCTTAATAATTTCAGCTTTTGTGTTATTAAAGAAAGCCGTTTAATTTCATGTGTGTGCGTGTAGTGAATGTGTGACAGAAAAATGAGTATTGTGACTTTAGGAGGCTTTAGGAGAAGGTTCTGCTGCTCAGATGATTAATATTGAACAAGAAGAAGGAGACAGCTATAGCAAGACAATGGCCAATAAGTGGAAACGAGAATGAGTTGGCCGCACTGATCTCGAGGCGTACCTGCTGATGACATCCAGTACCACGATGAAATCATCGTATTTGAAGTTAGACATGTCCGTACCCAGAATGTACGCCTTCACTTTCAACTGGACATCCTGATGAAAGGGACAGAGTAAATCAGAGAGGTGCTTGGTAATTTATGGGATTAGGATTTTGAGTGAGGTGAAAACCTGAAAGAAAAGAGTTAAATTGGATAAAAAACATTAGAAGCACAAAGATAATGCTTCTTTACAAACCTGCCAGATCCGTGTAAGTCCGTGCTCAAGCTTTTTCTTCACGTAGCTTCGGTCCACACTCAACTCATCAGACTGTGCTGCTGCATCCTCTGCAGGCAAACAATAAGGACACAGTGAAAGATTAGAAAACTGAGACAAAATGAAAACTTTTTATATAAGGTCCAGTGCTTCTTGCAAGTTACAGCCGATGAAAAGAAACTGATATACCTGCTTCATTGTGAATGTGCACAATGAAACCGCACTATACCATTCTCCATTGCTGTAACTAACGGGAAAAATATAACCTTTGATTAATAGTGTTAACAAAGTCCATCATTTTATAGTAATTAAAAGCAGATTACTGATATAAAACATTGTTTACTGTCACCTGAGAACAGCTGTCAAAGGTGGATGCCTGTCAGCATCTGAGGACTGTGAAACTCATAAACCCCCAACAAAGGTGAAAGACTGACAGCAGCTTAAAGCCCGAAAGGACAACGCTGGGCGACCAGCAGCAGATGTTAGAGCCATGTTTACTGTCAGACATGAGTCCTCCTCTGTCATCAGCTCACCATCCTTTCTGTTGTTTTCATCGTCTCAGACAGACAACCGTGAGGAGCAGAGTCAGAGCAGCATCAATACTTCCCGTTAGCTGAAAATTACTTCAATAAATCTCAAGCTGCTTCCTCTGTATGAAATGGATTTTTTGGAAAAGCCAGGAGCTGTAAGGCTCTATGTCAACAAGAAACCGACTGTCAATCCAGCAATACATAACATTACTGGATGCACTGATTATCACTGGTTTGTCTGGTTGAGGATAAATTCATGCAGATATAATAAAGACACAAACTGCAGCTCTGCTGGTGTGGTTTAGAACAATTTTGATTTCGTTCTATAAAACAAAAGCTTTCCTACAGGTAGCCTTTTAAATCTACTCCAGAGACCCCATATCACTGGTCATATTTGGAGTCATATATTTTTGACGGAGCTGTTGGAAACGATTGTGCCTTCACTAAAAGATAAAAGAAAGCCGGGCTGGGGAGACATTTTGACATGGCGTCTTGACATACAGGGGTTTCAATTTAATGAGCGCAACAATAGCTCTGGAAGTCACTGGCTCTGAGGAACAGAGAGCCAAGAAGTGGTGGTAGTGAAAGGTGGGGGAAGTGAAAATGTCTGTGAAAGCTGAAAACTTTGATAAATGTGAGAAAGCAGAGACAGCTAATGATTAATTGATTAGGCAATGTATATAAAACTGAGATGAACAGTTACTGCTACTGCAGCATTTAATACCTATTTCAGCAACCAATCCCCTAACACTCATCGTTGTTCTTACATATTGGAAATGTTGATTTTGAGCCTAAAAATAGGTTGGGGTGGGACTCGATATCCTTTCTTCATTCATTCACTATGAATATGGTAATCTGTGCAGAAGAAGGTACAATATGCAGTGGACACTTGCCGTATTAAGGTAACTGAGCTGATAATGGTTTGAGCCAGACTTAGAATATCAAGAGAGAGCCAAACTACTGTAATTATACAAGATCACATGTGAGTGGAGGTATCAGAATGATCACATAGTCTCTTATAATTACTTTAAATAACATTAGTAAAATAACCTTTACTGTTTAGGCCTGTCGTGATAAACAATAAATCAATCAATCGCATGATGAATCAAAATTATCGACCTCATCTTCATATGTCAGCTTCATCGTTTCTTCGTGTCTCTCTCTTTCTACTGAAGACACTGGATGACAAAAAGCCCAACTATGATGCTCTTCACTGACCCCTCCCTTTCCCTTTTCTCTTTAAAATCAAATTTAACCATCCAAAATTGCATTTTTGGATCGTTAAAAGCAGCTAAGCTGAGAAGCTAAGCTACGAGCTAAGCTAACAAGTCGAACTTGGGGGGAAAAAAACTCAGTCTTGTCAAAGCTCCAAAATTCACAGTTGAAACCCGTGCCTTTGTCTAAAAAGTTGTTTTTCTCTGCAAAAAGAAGCTGAGAACTTGTTTACTGATTTTTTTATTAAAAGCTTTGTGTGAAAATTGCTAAAGAGCTCAAATCACCAAGCGTAGGCCATGTCTCCTACAAGCACCCTGCTGATGTTGGATGTTGTCTATCATGGTACACTAAGATTCATAACTGGCTGTGATTATCGTACCCACCACTGCACCCTGTATTCACTGGTTAACTGGACATCATTAACCTACTGCAGACTCTTCCACTGGTACATTTTCATCTTTAAATCACTTCTTGGTCTGCTGCCTTCATACATCTCCTCCTACATGTCTCTGTGTGAGTGCAGCTACAGTGTGCACTCTCAGGACATGATTACCTGCAGTGTTCCCTCAGTGAGGACTGAATTAGGCAAAAGGGCCTTTTTCTACTCTGGTACAGTTTCCTGAAATATCTTACAAAAAGATCTGTAGCTCTCGACCTTGACCTTCTTAAGTGGTTTTAAGCATCTGTTGGACTCCTGCAAGAACCAATGCAGACATGCTCCTGTTTTTAGTTTTTTACATTCGCCTTATAATGTAACTGTTTTTGCTACATTTTTTGCCATCTTTATTTTAATGTGTTTAAAAAAAATCTGTATGCCTCTTTTGTGATTGTCTATTGTTGTAGTTGTTGTCCATTGCTGTCATCCTTCTTTGTTGAAACCAGGTCTCTCTTGTTAGTGAGTCCTCGAGACTCAATGGGATTAACCTGTCTAAATAAAGGTTGAATGAATGTCACCATGTCAGCCCATGTCACGTCTCCAATTTTTCTTAAAGAGACACACTGCTCAACTATCCATCCTTCGGTTCAATCAGTCTTATACTGCCATCAGGTAATCAAAAAAGGTACTACACCCCAAACAAATCAACATTTCTTCTAAAATTTGACAATTAATTATTGTTAAATTTCAAACAATATTATCGTTTATCGCAATAATTTCTGAGACAATTAATTATCCAGCAAAATTTGTTATTGTGACAACCTATTACTGTATGTTAGAGGAGCTGTATGTAACTTTACTAACAATATTTTTTAAACATATTTCTTCACTCTGTCACTACCTCCTGACATACTGATTTTAGACAAGTAATCTCTGAAAAAAACGATTGTCCCCTTGCTTTTCTAAAAGCATTTCTAAAAAAGCCACAGTGACCCGCCGTTAACCAGCCAATAAAAACAGTTTTAACCAGCCAATAAAAACAGAGCTTCTCACTTCGCACCCCATAACCCCCCCCCCACACACACACACACACACACACACACCCACGTCCCAGCCCGCAGCGGCCGCGCAGGTTCTCGTTCAAAGTATTGCAAAGCGATG
>JBBPBX010030156.1:15459-25902 GCA_038048925.1 Garcialebias charrua
CGTGCTGCTGAACCTTCACCCACTGCGCATGCGTGCTGCCTCACTCTGCTGGCAGCAGACTGCTGCGTTCTTCTGGGCTAAACGTTGAGCTAACAACAACTTAACAACAAGTTAAAGCTGAATTTGGATAAGAGTCGACAGATTTGACACCAAGTGGGACTCTCTTCATCTAACAAGCTGCACACCAGACGCTGAGTGGACTGTGGACCAGAACCGAGTGACGATGAGGATGATGTCGGACTTTCCTCCGTGATAAACATGACTTACAGCAGGTAAATCAACGTTCTTAATATAATGTTTGCTTGTGTTTACTTTGATCACACAACAACAGAGTTTTTATTTATTTATTTATTTATTTCTGCCAGGTGGAGAAGCTGTCGTTCCAACAGGCAGACCAGTTCTGATGGGGTCCAGATGAAAACACAGCAAGAGTCCAGTTCATTAATGTACGGTATTTACAGTTCGGTTAACGTGTTTTAATAGTGTTCAGTTTAATTCTCAGTGTTTGTGTTACGTACAGTTTGTGGTGCTGAATAAATAAATAAATAAATAAACCTGGTGTCTTCATTTTCACAGCACGTTACGCATTGTTTAAAAAATGTAACTAGTCCAGATAGATACTGTAGTTCAGATAAATTTACATCTCCCACGCCAACATAAATACTGTTTATTATTGTTAAACTGTTATATTTTGCAGCGTGACACGTGAAATGTCCGCCTGCCCTGACTGTCCGTGCGTGCGGCGCGCATGTGGTTGACACAAAAGATCAGCAGGAGATGTGTACATTATCAACGGGGGTCAGCGAAAAAGATCCACTCTGAGCGGTGGGTTCAAAAACCATCGTATTTAAAGAGGGGGGCTAGTGGACTCGTGTCAACGATAAGCAAAGACGCAGAGAGAAAGGAGCGGTTCCACTCAAAATACGCTCCGTGTAAACAGGGCCTAAGTGTTTAGTGTATTCTTAGGCCCTGTACACACGTAGCCTGGTGTTTGAAAAACGAATATTTGCACACAAAAAATTTCTCTGTCCATACATGTTCGAATATTTAAAATGTTTGTTTACATGTCCCGTTTTTTTCACCACAGAAGTTGTAAAGTTGTAATGAATAAGCTGAACCCATAGGTGGCAGTGTAGTGCTGTCACAACCCTTCACCCATGCAGCCGCGACTTCCTGTTATTTATTTATTTTCTTTCGTTTGTGTGGACAGACCGTGAGGTTTAACTACTATTAAATACCGTGTTGGAGTACAAAATTAATAAAACGCAGGAAAATGTCGACTAGGAATCATGTAGAGCAGGTAGGTTGACGTTTTAGTGCTTTTTTTAGAGCATTGTGTGACTGTCAGCGCCGCAGCAGCTGGAGGCGGTGGAGCAGAAAGCTCCGTTCTGAAAGTGCACACGCAGACTCGAAAGCGGAGAGTTCTCAAATCTTCACTTTGGCCGGAGTTTTGTTATTATTCGTTTATAGTTACATCAACCAGAGTTCACGTGTGGATCAAAGGCCAAACCGCATCATAAACTGTTCGGTTTTACTGATAAACGGCTACGTGTGTACAAGGCCTGAGTAGGGGTGCGAATCTCTTCGTGTCTGGAGAATCGATTAGATTCTGATTTTTGGTGTCACGATTCGATTCAAAATCGATTTTTGATTCAGAAACAATTTTTCTATTAAAATGGTCATAAATTTAGTTTCAGTTTTGTAACTGACAAGCTGAAAAGAATAAACAACAACGTAAACAAATAGAACATTTATTTAAAACAATAATTTTAGGTTCCTTATTGTATCAAATTTTTTGCATCGTTTGATATTTATACCAAAAATAGGAACAAATAATACAGGAATGCATAAAATTCTGTAACTTAAATAACCAGTATTAGCTTTTTGCTCTGCTACTTCCATCCATCCATCCATCCATTTTCGTCCGCTTATCCGGGGTCGGGTCGCGGGGGTAGCAGCCTAAGTAGGGAGGCCCAGACTTCCCTCTCCCCAGCCACTTGGAGCAGCTCCTCTGGGGGAATCCCAAGGCGTTCCCAGGCCAGCCGAGAAACATAGTCCCTCCAGCGTGTCCTGGGTCTTCCTCTGGGTCTCCTCCCGGTGGGACATGCCCGGAACACCTCCCCAGGGAGGCGTCCAGGAGGCATCCTAACCAGATGCCCGAGCCACCTCAACTGGCTCCTCTCGATGTGGAGAAGCAGCGGCTCTACTCCGAGTCCCTCCCGGATGACTGAGCTTCTCACCCTATCTCTAAGGGAGAGTCCAGACACCCTGCGGAGAAAACTCATTTCAGCCGCTTGTATCCGAGATCTTGTTCTTTCGGTCACAACCCAAAGCTCATGACCATAGATGAGGGTGGGAACGTAGATCGATCGGTAAATTGAGAGCTTTGCCTTTCGACTCAGCTCTCTCTTCACCACGACAGACCGGTACAGCGCCCGCTTCACTGCGGACGCTGCACCTATCCGCCTATCGATCTCACGCTCCAGTTTTCCCTCATTCGTGAACAAGACCCCGAGATACTTAAACTCCTCCACTTGGGGCAGGACCTCCTCCCCGAAGAGGATTACTGTTTGAACAGATTGTTTGAACTGGTTTTGTTTTTGAAAAAAGAGGCAGATAAATTCTTCTTTCTGTCACCTTTCATTTTATGTATTCTTTCATATACAGTACGGTACTATGAGATATGGTTTTATTTTCTTTATCTTTTGCGTTTTAAGGTAAAAAAAAAAAAAAAAAAAATTTTAGGGCTTTTAGAAGCGATTCTGAATCTCCAGGACTAAAAATCTAGATTTTTTTTTAAATCAATTTTTTTTCCGGCACCCCTATTTTCCCTAGGTTAGCATATTTCTTAGTTCATATCTTAGAGTTTTATTACTTTTACTTTTACAGTTTATACTTTAACTTGATGTAACTGGGACCCTTCGTACACAATTTCGTTCCACCTCATGTACCACATGTGATGTGAATGACAAATAACCTTGAATCCATGTCCAAAAAGTTAAAAAAGATTTCAGTAAAAATCCTTCCAGCTGCACAGAGGAAATCATCCAGAAAAAGAGGAATTAGTGTTTCCAAATGAAAAATCTCAGAACTAATTCAACAGAGCTGCTCCAACAAGCAGCCACCACGAGCAGCGCAATTCTAGAAGAAACTAACAGGAACTAACAGCTTTTGGCTGTTGAAACTACTTCAACATCTACTGAGTGAAGACATGTTCCTGTTTTTTAGTTTTCTACATCGCATTACTAACAAGCTGTTTTTTGTTACTTTTTAATACCATTTTATTTTCACTTGTTATTCTCAATTTGTAAGCATCTTTTAAGATTGTCTATTATTATTGCCTTTGTTGTCCATTGTTGACATTATTCTTTGTTAAAACCAGCTTTCTCTTGTAAATGAGTCCTCGAGGCTCAATGAGATTAACCTGTAGAAATAAAGGTTGAATGAATGAATGAATGAAACAACTGAAACTAACTGAGCTAACATGATTATTTTTAAACAAACTTTATTTAAAGAACAATAAATAACCAGGCTAACTGAAACTAACTGAGCTAACATGATTATTTTTAAATAAACTTTATTTAGAGAACAATAAATAACCAGGCTAACTGAAACTAACTGAGCTAACATGATTATTTTTAAATAAACTTTATTTAGAGAACAATAAATAACCAGGCTAACTGAAACTAACTGAGCTAACATGATTATTTTTAAATAAACTTTATTTAGAGAACAATAAATAACCAGGCTAACTGAAACTAACTGAGCTAACATGATTATTTTTAAATAAACTTTATTTAGAGAACAATAAATAACCAGGCTAACTGAAACTAACTGAGCTAACATGATTATTTTTAAATAAACTTTATTTAGAGAACAATAAATAACCAGGCTAACTGAAACTAACTGAGCTAACATGATTATTTTTAACTAAACTTTATTTAGAGAACAATAAATAAATAACCAGGCTAACTGAAACTAACTGAGCTAACATGATTATTTTTAAATAAACTTTCTTTAGAGAACAATAAATAAATAACCAGGCTAACTGAAACCAACGGACAGGCCAACTCAGCTGATTTGTCAACAACATGCGCCCATTATCGGACAGAGGTAGACCTTTCTGGTGTTTATTTTTTTTTTTTTTAACATTCTGATTAGGATTATTCACATGACAACTCTGTCATTTCCACCAATTAAACATCACGTCACCACTTCACGCGTTTGTTTAAAACACCAACACAGCAACTCACAAAGTTTAAAGCAGCAACATCTGATTCAGATCGTTAGCGCACACTCCCCATTCTAAAAAATAAAAAAATAACTCGCATCAGCAGAAAAACGGTTCCAGGAAGTAGGTCAACCAGAGGCTGAGCAGAACCTGGGTCAAGTGTCCGATAAAGGGACTACCCGGTCCATTTGGACGTTTTATGACCCGGGCCAGTTTGTAACAGCAACAAGAACTTTTAAATTCAAGAAGCAGAAAAAGAAGTAGACACGAAGCTCTGTCCGATAATTAAAACACCAACACAGCAATCTGCTCAAAACGTCATAAAACAACAACTTTGAAGTTTGTGAACGCTCCAGCACCAAGACTCTGACGGAACCGAACCATTGGTCCGGTCCAGACTCACCGTGTGGGCCTGCAGGTTCTGGCTGGCTTCGATCACCGCCGTCAGCGGCACCGTGTCGTCCAGCAGCAGCCTGCCGGGGACCGGAGGCTTCTCCACGAAGGACATCCTGAAGACAGGTCGTCACCGACACCGAGGACAGAACCCGGGACAGAACCCGAGACAGAACCCGGGACGGAGCTCGGACTGGACCAGAACCGACTTGCTAAACTGTTAGCACGAAACCTGGAAGCGCTGATTTATCAATAATCAGGTGTAAGGAAGTCACGTGACGAGGCGTCAGCGCCCCCTGTTGGTACGGAGGAGAAACAGAGTCAGTCAGAGTCAGAGAATCTTTATTGTCATTTGCACCGCGTGTGGTACATGTGATTTGATTTGATGTTTATTCATTTATTTTAAAAGAACAATACAAGACAGTTTCATCAGATACAAGTAGGATAAAATGAAGGGAGCAGAAAGAAGATGAAATCTTATTATATCTGCCCCTTATTTCACAGTTTGTTCAACCAATGATAACCTTCAAACTACATCACAGAATGAATAATTCTACTTAATTTTTCTAACTGTAATACACAAACTACATCACAAAATGAATAATTCTACTTAATTTTTCTAACTGTAATACACAAACTACGTCACAAAATGAATAACTCTACTTAATTTTTCTAACTGTAATACACAAACGCACTAAGCTACATCATAAGTACAACATAAGTGTAATACACAAACACACTAAGTTACATCATATATAGTTTTTGAGCAAGTCCTTTTTGACCTTTTTCTTAAATGTATACATTGATTTTGCATTTTTAACATCACTCTCCAGAGCATTCCACAATCGAACTCCCTGAATTGAGGTAGACCGTCCCTTTAAGCTGGTTCTGAATTGTGGTTTGATGAATATCTCTGTCCCTTTGAGATTGTAATAACTTTGTCTTTTTATAAAATTTCTTTGGATATTTAAAGGTAATGTGTTATTATGAGCCCTATACATAACTGATAAAATACTATATTCTACCAATTCCTGGAATTTCAATAAATTTAGCTGAAGAAACAAGGTGTTTGATGGGTGACTGAAATGTTTTCTGGTGATTACTCTTACAGCTCTCTTTTGTAAAATAAAAACAGGCTTTGTAATTGTTTTGCACGCTTTTCCCCAAACCTCAATACAATAGATTAAATGTGGAGCAATGATTGTGTTATACAACATATGCAGAGCTTTATCAATTAAATCAATTAAATGTGATGAAACGAGATTATGTACACAGGGTCCCAGTTACATTCAACAACAAAATGTAAGAGAAAAACAGTAATAACATCTAGGATATAACTAAACATCAACTAGTAATACACTAAGCCCTAATGTAATAGAAAAACATCATTATAAACATTCATTCATTCATTCATTCATTCATTCAACCTTTATTTATACAGGCTAGCCTCGTTGAGTCACGGGGACTCATTTACAAGAGGGACCTGTCTCACTCACACCAAACAACCATCCACTCTCACACCTAGGGTCAATTTAGAGTCACCAATCAGCCTAACAAGCATGTTTTTTGGTCTGTGGGAGGAAACCGGAGTACCCGGAGGAAACCCACGCATGCACGGGGAGAACATGCAAACTCCACCCAGAAAGGCCCCGGACCGGGATTTGAACCGGCAACCTTCTCGCTGAGAGGCAGCAGCTCTACCAGTTGTGCCACCGTGCTGCCCAACAGCAGCACGAACATGAGTCTGTATGAGCAGATGGTCACAGATGAACACAGCAACAAGAAAACAGATCAGCATCAGCATGATGTGATATTTTGCAGTGTTTATTCTTATTATTTATTTATTCATGAGTCTAACAGCCTCAGGGTAGAAGCTGTTCCTCAGTCTAGTGGTTCTACATTTGATGCTCCTCAACCTCCGTCCTGAGGGGAGTGGGGCAAAGAGTGTGTGTGCTGGGTGAGTGAGGTCTTTCATGATGCAGGTGGCTCTTTTCCTGCATCTGGAGGTGTAAATGTCTGTGATGGTGGGGAGACTGACTCCAACATCTTCTGTGCAGCCTTCACCACTCTCTGCAAAGCTTTTCTTTCTGCAGCTGTGCAGCCTCCATGCCACACGTTGATGCTGGAGCACAGGATGCTCTCCACTGCACACCTGTAGAACGAGGTGAGAACTGGGCTGCTCAGACCAGCTCGTCTCAGCCGTCTGAGGAAGTAGAGTCTCTGATGACCTTTCTTGATCAGGCTGGTGGTGTTGTTGCTCCAGCTGAGGTTATCATTCATGTGTACACCCAAGTACTTGTAGCTGGAGACCACTTCCACTGCAGATTATGTTCAGTGGGTGTGGGTGTGTTTGTTCCTTCTGAAGTCCACAATCATCTCCTTTGTCTTCTTCACATTCATGTGAAGGTTATTCTCTTTGCACCAGCTCTCCAGATGTTCCACCTCCTGTCTGTAGCTGGACTCATCATTGTTTGTGATGCATCCCACCACAGCTGTATCATCTGCAAACTTAACAATATGACAGCCTGGATGTGTGGCTGTACAATCATATGTGAGCAGAGTGAACAGAAGAGGGCTCAGCACACATCCTTGAGGAGAGCCAGTGCTGAGGGTAATGGTGGAGGAGGAGAAGTTGTGGATCTTCACGGACTGTGGTCTGTTTGACCTGAAAACAGCTGAGCAGAGATAAAAATAAATAAACAGTTGTATTTAAAACAATTATTCATGTCTAAAAAAGCTAAGTCTGGTCCTCTGGACATTCAAAAAACAAAACAAAGCAAAAAAATCTTCATGTCCAATATTTTCAACTGAAGTGAAGTTCTCCAGCTAAGCTGTCGAAGATCACTTTTATCATCTCTGCCTTTCATTATATTTATGCTGAAATTCCAAATAATACAGTAACTGCAGTTTTCTGAATTTCATTTTATTTAGACTCACTTTTGACACATCTTGAAGTAAGGTGTTGGGTGAATGCAACAGCCATCATAAAGATTACATTTTTAAATCTTTATTTAATTGAAAATATCAAAGTGTAAACCTTTGGTAAAATACAAAAACAAAACTTATTCAGAAACTCTGAGTAAGAAACTAAAATCAAAGTCAAGTCAAAGTCAACTTTATTGTCAAAACTGCAATGCAGTATGTACAGGACAAGATTGAAATTGCCTTTCTCTCAGTCCCTCGGTGCAACAGTAAACATTTAAACACTAAAACACTGAAACGTTTAATGAACATAAGCATAAAATGAAATAATAAAATGAATGAAAATGCTTTCAGAGTTAGATGAACAAAGTAGGTATTTAGGAATACAGTTGTTATATTTGTTAAAATGAAAGGCAGCAGAAGGAAGACTTTTTTATCATATCTGCCCCTTTTTAAAACAATCAATTCAAACAATAATTATCTATAAATAACAGAGCAAAATGAATAACTCATCCTAATTTTCTAATGCTAATACATTACAAATTGAACTACTTCATATATTTTTTTACAATTCGGTTTTGATCATTTTCTTTAACATAAACATTGACTTTGCTTTTTTTAACATCATTCTCCAAATCATTCCATAATCCAATTCCCTGGATTGAAGTAGACCATCCCTTCAAACTAGTTCTGTACGGTGGTTTTACAAATACAACGGTTCCCTTTACATTGTAACAATTTCGTCTTTTAACAAAATGCATCTAAATGTTTAAAGGTAGTAAATTAGTGTAAAAGTAAACATGGTGTGGTGCAAAGTTCCAGATTGAGGTAAGATTTTTGAGAAACTTCAAATTTATGAAAATGATTAATTAAATTCACTCGTTTGTTGTGGAAGAGATAAGAATGTCCAGAACCACCGCAGCACCTGAAGGATTCTGTTGTAAAGTCAAAGTCAACTTTATTGTCAGAACTGCAATATGTACAGGACATACACAGGATTGAAATTGCGTTTCTCAGTCCCTCGGTTAAAGTTCCTGCTGTTTGAATTTTCTTACCGAGCCTTTAACCTGAGGACTGCACGGTCTGACCTTCAGGGTGAATTTGCTATGAATATTAGCGGTCAATGTTTTCTACTTGTGAATAATCGTTTTCTCTGGAACGATGGACTCCAAATGACCTTTGTCTCTTCAGACATCATTGCTGATGTCTTTCTGCCTTGGCGTTGTGTTGACACACCTGCGAGCTGCAGCTGAAACCAGTTTTTTCATTGTTTTAGTAACTTTAGTAAATAAATAAATAAAAAAAACTACCGGTACATTTAAAGTATATGAATTTAAGAACACTTGAATAAAATTTGGTTAAAGTTCTTTATTAAAAAAGAATCAGTTTCAAACATAAATAAATCATCTCCTCCTTCATCTCCTCCTCTCACTCGTGCCGCTCCACAGGCGTCATCACCACCACCTCCCCCTCCATCACCACTTTGTCCTTCACGGAGCACGTCACGGCGATGAAGACGAACGACATCTTGATTTTACGCACTTCGGCCTCAGCCAGCACCTCCTCTCCGACGTGCAGCGGCGCCGGGAAGCGGATCTCCTGGTGCAGGAAGACGCAGCCGGGCCCGGGCATCTTGGTGCCGAGCACGGCCGAGATCAGTCCGTTGATGAGGACGCCGTGCACGATGGGCGTCTCGAAGGACGTGGTGCTGGCGTAGAGCGCGTCCAGGTGGAGAGGGTTGGTGTCGCCCGTCAGAGAGGCGAACAGCTCCACGTCGCGGCGGGAGAACGCTTTGGTCAGGGAGGCCCGCTGGCCGACGTGGAGCAGCCGTCTGAGGGGAGGAGCAGCGGCGAGCGAGGAGAACCTCCTCCAAACGAAAGTCATGGCGAAGGAAAAGAGACGCCTCCTCCTGCGTCAGTCCAGATGCAGGTCCCGACTGTTTCCTGCCAGCGCCAGAAGGTACGGAGACACCTGAAGGCAACATGAGAGTAGAACCGTTTTCACAAAACGCACCGATAAAAACAAATAAATAAATAAATAAATAAATAAATAATCCTGCAGGAACTTCAGGATCAAAATGAACCAACATTCAACACTTGCTCTTCTCAAGGGCGGACGTCTCCTCTCGGTCTCCACTTTGCTTTTGCTTTGTCTTGTCTGTGAAACTGTCTGAGAGCCTCTCTTCTACTAAATCTTCTGATTCATAACTATGAACTTCAATTTGGTCAGTGGGTCCCTCAACACAACTGATGACATTTCTTCAAAAAGAAGACAGACTGTAGGTGAGATGATTTGTCCTGTTGTCATGCACACATCTGGATATCTCATGCACACATCTGGATATCTCATCGACTTGAAGACTTGATGATGTTTCTATCTCTGCTGTCATCTGTGGATCTTAAGGACGCATATTTAATTGGATTTATGATAACTGGATCCTGCTTTTTGGATTTGGCTGGTTCCTGGTCTATCAACACACAAGGAAGACGTCGGCAGCACATCTGGACCTGGTCAGGCTGCCTGCCTTACATGATGGCTTGGTTCATGTCTTGAGAAACCAGACTTTTGGCTGAATGGATTAGATCTCTGGGATTTTCTCAGGCATGATCCATTGATATGGTCATTTTAATTTGGACATTTCAAAAGCAAGTGGACTGACACAGTCTGAAGGTAGATGTCATTAAAGTTCTGCCTGTCTCCAAAACAATCGTGTTTATCTGAAATTCGGCTCCCTGACTGGCCTTGACAGGCCGTCTCATCTCAACACGCCTGAGAAGTTTTGTAAACCTGACACTCTCCCCCTCTCAACCCTTCTGCTGAGGAATTACACTGACTTGTCAGAGGAGCCCAGCTAAATAAACATTCTGTCATCATTTCAGGACTCTCGCCTCTAGCTG
>JBBPBX010030157.1:0-35373 GCA_038048925.1 Garcialebias charrua
ATAGTCATTGAGGCATGCGGGCGTTGCCTTCTTTGGGACAGGGATGATGGTGGTGGCTTTGAAACAGGTGGGGACGATGGCCTGGCTCAGTGAGATGTTAAAGATGTCCGTGAAGACCGCTGCGAGTTCCCCTGCACAGTCCTTCAGCACACGACCAGGTATGTTGTCAGGACCAGAGGCCTTCCGGGCGTTAATCTTGATGAATGATCGCCTTACGCTGTCTGAGGACAGCGTCAGCACCTGGCCATCAGGAGAGGGGGGGAGTTTATGTGCTGGTGTGCTGTTACTTGCCTCGAACCGAGCAAAGAACTCATTCAGTTCATTCAGCGCAGAGGCTGAGCTGTCACAGGTCTGGGGGGGTGGTTTGTAGTTTGTGATGGTCTGTATTCCCTGCCACAGACTGCGTGTATCCCTGCTGTCCTTGAAACGGTGAGCTATTTTCCCAGAATACTGCTTCTTTGCCTTTCTGATGCCCCGGTCCAGGTTGTTTCTGGCTGCCCTCAGGCCCACCTGATCTCCCGCTTTGAAGGCAGCATTCCTGGCTCTCAGGAGTCTGTAAACCTCAGCTGTCAGCCATGGCTTCTGGTTAGCCCGAACAGTGATGGTTTTAAGGTTGGTTACATCATCAATGCACTTGGTGATGTATGAACATACAGTGTCTGAGTACTCCTGGAGACATGTGGTGTTGTTTGTGGTAGCAGCTTCTTTGAACATACTCCAATCTGTGGTGTCAAAACAGTCCTGGAGTGCCTCTGAAGACCCCTCTGGCCACACTCGTATCTGCTTGCGGACTGGTTTTGTGACTTTCACCAGTGGCCTGTATGCTGGCTTTAGCATAACACAGATATGGTCAGAAGCACCAATGTGGGGGAGGGGGATGGCTCTGTAGGAATTTTTCATGGTGGTGTAAACCTGGTCCAGGGTGTTGTTTCCTCTTGTTGCAAAGTTTATGTTTCTGTATGTTTTTGGAAGAACACTCTTTAAATCTGCATGGTTGAAATCACCAGCCGTGATGAGAAAAGCATCAGGATGGGCTGTTTGTTGCTCACTGATGTGCAGATATAGTTCATTTAGTGCCTCACCTCTATCTTTGCTGTTGGAGCTTGGGGGGATATATACAGCAACAATCAAAACAGCTGTAAACTCCCTCGGTAAAAAGAACGGTCTACATTTAATAGTCATGAACTCCACTAAAGGTGAGCAGTGTTTGTAGACCACAGCAGCATCACGACACCATGCGTTGTTGATGTAAACACAGAGCCCCCCTCCCCTTTTCTTACCTCCCTCGAGGGTTCGGTCCGCTCTGTAGCATGTTAGCTGCTCCAGCTGAATAGCATGGTCCAGAACGTTGTTGTTGAGCCACGTTTCCGTGAATACAAACACACAGCAGTCTCTCACAGTCTTTTGTGTCGTTCGCAGCAGGCGTATATAATCCAATTTGTTGTCCAAGGAGCGCACGTTAGCCAGAACCATGGATGGAATAGCCGGCCTGTGTGGGCTAGCTGCTAGCCTAGCTCTGATACCTCCGCGCTTACCCCGCTTCTGTTTCCTGTCACGCCGCTTGTGGCGTTTCCATGGCGGGCGCGGTGAAGCGTCACGCCGCTTGTGGTACTTCCACGGCGGGCGCGATGAAGGGAAGGTCCGGGCTGGCTTCCAGAGCAGCTCGCAGTCACGAAGCTCATGTAACTCCACCTCGAGCTCATGTAGCTTCTCCTGAAGTTCGCTGTTTATTCCCAAATGAGCGGTTTTAGGAGCTGATGTGGAGGGAGAGACAGGTGCGGTCGAAGAGGTGATGGAGCAGGGGGCCCCAGCCCCCAACAAGAGACGAACTAAAAGGAAAAATGTGGTGGATGCTGTGCAGGCCAGCAGGCAGATGAGCAAGTTGGCTGCAGAGAGGATGGAGGAGTCGGACAGCAGTGACTGTGACAGCGTTTTCTCTGACACCAGTGAAATGTCTGTTTCACAGACAAACAGCACAGAGCCCCAGTACCCAGTGGAGGCTTTTCTCACGTTCCTCCAAGATACCAAAGGGCAGAAAGGCATAAAAGTGGAAAGTTTTTTTCCTGATTTGAAAGTATTTCTTTCTTCAGCAAAACTTCACAGCAGGAACAAGGAGGTATCAGGATTTACTTCTCAGGAAATTTACAGGTTAAAGAAAATAATGTCAAAAGTTAGAAAACAACTCTGATTACAATGTTGCACAATAGCACTTCATTATTTGTTTTAGTTTGTTGCTGTTTTATTTTTAACTTCTCGCCCATCATGGATACTTTAAAAATAGCATCATTGAACCTGAATGGGGCAAGAGAAGCTGTAAAACGTGCTTTAGTGTATCAGACAATGAACCAGAAGGGAATCGATGTGTTTTATTTGCAAGAAACCCACAGTGATCCTTCTAATGAAGCAGACTGGTACAGGGAGTGGAAAGGGGAGGCCATTTTGAGCCACAGCACCTCCCAGAGTGCAGGAGTGGGCTTCCTCTTTTCAAAAGCTTTCACTCCAAACTCCTTGGAAGTTCAACATGTCGTTCAGGGAAGGTGTATTTTAGTCAGAGCAGTTTTTAATGATTTTAACATGATTTTTATTAATATTTATGCTCCAAATGCCAATGCAGAGAAAAAACGTTTTTTAGAAGAAATTGGGGAGAGGTTGGGTGATTGTGGGTCTGAAGATTATGTTTTTATAGGAGGGGATTTCAACTGCACAGAAAACGAGTCTTTGGACCGCAATCATGCGGAGCCGCATCCAGCGGCCCAGCGTGTCCTGAGACAGCTGGTCACGTCTCATGGTCTGGTGGACGTATGGAGGAGGTTGCACGCAGGCTCCAGGCAGTACACGTGGTCCCACCTTAAAGAAAACAGTATCTCTTTAGCTCGTCTTGACGTTTTTATTGTTTTAAGCACCATTTTAACGTGTTTAGGACATGCCAGATTTTGCCTGTGGCTTTTACGGACCACTCGTTGCTTTTAGGAGGTGTTTTTATCAGAAACATTTTGCCTAGGAGCGCTTACTGGCATTTTAATTCGGTTTTGACACATGACCAGAGTTTTAAAGAGGCTCTAAAGTTTTTTTGGACTGCTTTTAGACAGAGGAAAAGTGATTTTTCCTGTCTGATGCAATGGTGGGACTACGGGAAAGTTCAAATGAAGCAACTTTGTCAACAGCACACTCTCAATGTTACTCGTGACATTACCAGATCTGTCACAGATCTGGAGATTAACATAGTGGATTTAGAACGACTGAGTGAATCCACAGGAAATTCAGAGCACATTGAAGCTCTAAAATCCAAGAAGCTAGTCTTAGCAAACCTGCTGGAAACTAAAGTCCAGGGCGTGTTAGTCAGGTCCCGGATCCAAAACATCACGGAGATGGATGCCCCTTCCAACTTTTTCTTCAGCTTGGAGAGGAAGCACGGGCAGAGGAAGATGATCCACTCCCTGCTGTCAGACACAGGGCAACAACTGAGTGAGCCAGGTCAGATCAGGAGGAGGGCTGTGGAGTTCTACTCTTCTCTGTTCCACAGTGAGTATAAAGAGAATGAGGAGCTGCATCGGGAGTTCTGCAGTGGACTACCCCAGGTTTCTGAGGAGACCAACACCTCCCTGGAGCGCCCACTGGGGCTTCAGGAGCTCCACGCAGCCCTCCAGAGCATGCAGGGCCAGAAGGCTCCTGGCATCGACGGACTCACAGTAGAGTTTTTTAAGGCCTACTGGGACATCCTGGCAGGGGACTTGCTGGATGTTCTTAACGAAAGCCTGGTCACTGGTTCGCTCCCGCTGTCTTGCCGCAGGGCAGTCATTACGCTCCTGCCAAAAAAAGGGAACCTGCAGGACATTAAGAACTGGCGCCCTGTGTCTCTCCTCTGCACTGATTATAAAATACTCTCCAAGGCTCTGGCAACTAGGCTGAGGGGAGCTATGGAAGAGGTCATCCACCGGGACCAGACCTATTGCGTCCCCAGCAGGTCTATGGTAGATAACATCTACCTAATCAGAGATGTTTTGGAAGTCTCCAGTTCGTTGGGTTTAAAATCAGCCTTGATTTCATTAGATCAAGAAAAGGCGTTTGACCGCGTCTCTAGAATTGACTACATATTAATGAATAAGGGAGACTTATTTAGAGTGAAGGAATGCAGGATAGGGGTAACAGATGTCTCAGATCACAGTGCAATCTACCTAAAAATTAATTTGAATAACAGGAGGAAAAATACCGTATGGAGACTCAATGAAGGAATATTAAATAATAAGGGATTTGTAGATGAAGTAAAAGGGGAAATTATTAGATATAAGGAAGAAAATGACAATGGAGAAGTAGATCCGACAATTTTATGGGACACTATGAAAGCAGTAATAAGAGGAAAGATTATTTCATACACAGCATTTATACAAAAAAATAGGTTAGAAACATATCAAAGACAAATTGAAGAGCTGAAAAAATTGGAGCAACAGCATAAACAAACAAATGATCCAGAAACATTGAAACTGGTTAAAGAAACCAGAGGAAAAATAGATGAAATCCTGTTGGAGGAGGTGGAAAGGAAAGCTAGATTTACAAGGCAGACATTTTATGAAGGAGGACCTAAAGCTACTAAAGACCTGGCTAGACGTATAAAGAAACAGCAGGCATTAAGCAATATAAATAAAATAAGAGACCCACTGACCAATGAAATTCAATATGAACCAGAAGAAATTCAAAAGATATTTGAGGAGTACTATATAAACTTATACACCCAACCTCAATTGGAGGGGGAGGAGGCCATGAAAGAGTTTTTGGACACATTAGATCTACCAGCAATAGGTAGAAAACAAAATGAGATGCTGACTTCAAAAATAACTGCCGAAGAGATAAAAAATGCAATTAGTCGGGCTAAACCGGGGAAATCACCAGGAGCAGATGGACTGGGGGCATCATTCTACAAAACTTTTAAAGAGGAGTTAATCCAACTCCTATATGATTCATTTAACTATAGTCTCAAGACAGGTAAAATCCCCCCCTCCTGGAAAGCAGCTATTATCTCTGTTATTCCAAAGGAAGGTAAAGATCAGGAATATTGTCACAATTATAGACCAATATCAATCCTAAATGTGGATTATAAACTTTACACCTCTATCATAGCCAAGAGATTAGAAAATATAATGCAGGATCTGATTGAGGAGGACCAGACTGGTTTTATTAAAAATAGACAAACACAAGATAACATAAGAAGAACCCTACATGTTATAGATCATATACAAAGGAACGGAGACAGCATGATTTTAGTAAGTGTAGACGCAGAAAAGGCTTTCGACAGTGTAAATTGGACATTCCTGTACAAAGTACTAGAAAAATTTGGATTCAATGAAAAATTTGTTAATTGTATTAAATCAATATACCAGGAACCAACAGCAAGAATAAAAATAAATGGTAGTCTGACAGGAAGAATAAAACTGGAGAGAGGTACAAGACAGGGCTGCTGTCTCTCCCCAAGTCTGTTTGCATTATTTATTGAACCACTCGCACAGATGATCAGACAAGAAGATGATGTGAAAGGAGTGGAAATAGGAAGGGAGGAACACAAAATAGGGTTATTTGCAGACGACGTATTATTATTTTTAAAACAACCTAATGTTAGTTTCCTAAAAACAATGAGACTCTTAGAGAACTATGGAAGCTTCTCAGGATACAAACTTAATGTTACAAAAACACAAATTCTATCAATAAACTACTCTCCATCACAAGAGATTAGAGATGTATTCAATCTGAAGTGGAATGAAAAATGTATGAAATACTTGGGGGTAAACCTTACAAAAAAAATAGATACACTTTATGACGCAAACTACACAAAAATAAACTTACATATTAGGAAAGATTTGGATAGATGGTCAGGAGTTGGTTTGGATCTTGGATCAAGAATAAAGATAATTAAGATGAATATTTTACCAAGACTTTTATACTTGTTCCAATCCTTGCCAGTGATAATCCCACAAAATCAATTCATAGAATGGGACAAGTGGATTTCG
Source organism: Garcialebias charrua (assembly GCA_038048925.1). Lineage (NCBI taxonomy): Eukaryota > Metazoa > Chordata > Actinopteri > Cyprinodontiformes > Rivulidae > Garcialebias > Garcialebias charrua. The sequence continues at coordinate 6,000 of JBBPBX010030157.1, forward strand.
AGGTTTATATGGAGAGGGAAGAAACCCAGGATTAGATACAAAACTCTGCAGCTCCCAAAAGATAAAGGAGGTTTGGCTCTACCAAGTCTCAAAGAATATTTTTATGCAGCACAACTCAGACCTCTGATATGCTGGTGCAATGATGAACATGTTTCAAAATGGAAAAGCCTGGAAATGGATATGAAAGGTATAGAGGTGAGAAATTTAATATCTCACAAAACATTATTGGGCAAATTAGAAAATCAACTGGATTCAATAACCAAAACTACAATTGAAATATGGAACACAGTGGTAGATAGATATAAATTGGAAAAAGAAACAAGGATCTTGAGCTGGTTTGCTTGGGATTCAAGGTTCATACCGGGTACCCATGATAAAGGGTTTAAACAGTGGGCAAATAAAGGTATAACAGTGATGTGTAAGATGATTGAAAGGGGTAAGCTGCAGAGTTTTGAGAATCTAAGGGAAAAATTTGGATTGGAAGAGCAAGAAAGGTATCGGTACTTACAAATTAGACATTACTATGAAAAGGAGGTAAAAACTGACACAACAAGCGAAATTATTGAAGCCTTTCGGAAGGCCTATGAGGGAAAAAAATGTAGAATAATTTCAACTTTATACAGAGGTCTGATGGCAGGAAAGAAAACTTCCTCACTATATATTAAAGAAAAATGGGAAAAAGAAATGCAGGAACAAATAACTGAGGAAGAATGGTTAAACATCTGTAAAACGCAGTGTACGGCCACCAGCTCCAGGTTCTGGAGAGAATTTAATTGGAAAAATATCATTAGATTCTTTATAACACCAAAACTTCAGAAGAAAATGGCATCCAGCACGCAACCGTGCTGGAGATCCTGTGGACACAGAGATGTGGACCATGTACATATATTTTGGTCATGTCAAAAAATAAAAGGGTATTGGGATAAAATATGGCTTACTTTGAATAAAATACTAGAATATGAAATACCCAAAACATGCAAAATACTTTATTTGGGAAATATTTCACACAAAATCATACAAAAAGAGGATGAATACCTGATTAAGATATTGTTAACAGCAAGTAAAAAAGCCATCACAAGAATGTGGTATAAAGTGGATCCACCGACTGTGGAGCGGTGGCTGAGCACTGTGGAAGAGATATTTGTAATGGAAAAACTCACTCATAAATTAAGACTGCAAGAGGCGCAGTTTAACGAAAAGTGGGGAAAATGGACTTATTACAGAAAGAATACACCACCTTCTTAACTGGACAATGAGAGCACTGGAAAATTAACCATTGATTAAGACTGTATGTATATTGTACTTCTTCACTGCAAATATTTTAAGAAAATTGCAATAAAAAAAAATAAAAAAAAAAGAACGACTGAGTGAATCCACAGGAAATTCAGAGCACATTGAAGCTCTAAAATCCAAGAAGCTAGTCTTAGCAAACCTGCTGGAAACTAAAGTCCAGGGCGTGTTAGTCAGGTCCCGGATCCAAAACATCACGGAGATGGATGCCCCTTCCAACTTTTTCTTCAGCTTGGAGAGGAAGCACGGGCAGAGGAAGATGATCCACTCCCTGCTGTCAGACACAGGGCAACAACTGAGTGAGCCAGGTCAGATCAGGAGGAGGGCTGTGGAGTTCTACTCTTCTCTGTTCCACAGTGAGTTTAAAGAGAATGAGGAGCTGCATCGGGAGTTCTGCAGTGGACTACCCCAGGTTTCTGAGGAGACCAACACCTCCCTGGAGCGCCCACTGGGGCTTCAGGAGCTCCACGCAGCCCTCCAGAGCATGCAGGGCCAGAAGGCTCCTGGCATCGACGGACTCACAGTAGAGTTTTTTAAGGCCTACTGGGACATCCTGGCAGGGGACTTGCTGGATGTTCTTAACGAAAGCCTGGTCACTGGTTCGCTCCCGCTGTCTTGCCGCAGGGCAGTCATTACGCTCCTGCCAAAAAAAGGGAACCTGCAGGACATTAAGAACTGGCGCCCTGTGTCTCTCCTCTGCACTGATTATAAAATACTCTCCAAGGCTCTGGCAACTAGGCTGAGGGGAGCTATGGAAGAGGTCATCCACCGGGACCAGACCTATTGCGTCCCCAGCAGGTCTATGGTAGATAACATCTACCTAATCAGAGATGTTTTGGAAGTCTCCAGTTCGTTGGGTTTAAAATCAGCCTTGATTTCATTAGATCAAGAAAAGGCGTTTGACCGCGTCGAGCACGCCTTCCTCTGGAAAACCATGGAAAGGTTTGGGTTCGGCGCTGGTCTTATTGCCAAGATTCAGGTACTGTACAGCAACATTGAGAGTGTGCTAAGGATCAATGGTAGCCTGTGTGCTCCTTTTGGGGTGTATAGAGGTGTTCGACAGGGCTGTGCCCTGTCGGGGATGCTCTATGCACTCTCTCTGGAACCCCTCCTTCAGAAAATCCGCTCGTGTGTTCACGGTCTGGTTTTACCTGGTTTTCACAGCAATATAGTTTTGTCTGCTTATGCTGACGACATTGTTGTTTTTGTAAAAGATCAGCAGGACGTCAGCACGTTGACCAAGGTCACTGGACAATTTTCCATCCTGTCTGCTGCGAGAGTGAACTGGGGAAAAAGCGAAGCCCTCGCTGTAGGGGAATGGCCTGTTGGGCTCCCGGTTCTTCCTCAAGGTCTTCACTGGAGGAAAGATGGTTTTAAATATCTTGGTGTTTATTTAGGCAATAAAACTGTTGTACAAAAGAACTGGGATGATGTAGAGGCCAAAGTCAAAAACAAGTTGGCAAAGTGGAGATGGCTACACTCCCAAATGTCGTACAGAGGCAGAGTACTTGTTTTGAATAATCTTGTTGCGTCACAGCTGTGGCACAGGCTTATCGTCCTAGACCCACCACCAGGTCTGCTGGTGAAAATACAATCAGAAATGATTAATTTTTTCTGGGACGATAAGCATTGGGTGCCACAGTCTGTCTTGTTTATACCGAGAGAGGAGGGGGGCCAGGGCCTTGTCCACCTGGCCAGCAGAACTGCTACTTTTCGTTTGCAGTTCCTCCAAAAGTTTTTGGCAGGACCTCCTGACCTTGTATGGAGGGACGTGGCCAGCTGCATTCTCAGGCGTGTGAATAACCTGGGGCTGGATGCTGCTCTGCTTTTAACTGATTTTAGTCTCTTAAAGTTAAACGGGTTACCTCAGTTTTATCAGGGTGTTTTTAAATCTTGTGCCCTGTTTAAACTAAATCCTTCACAGAGGTACATTTCTCTGCATTGGCTTTTGGAGGAGCCTTTAGTTTATGGATCCAGGCTGGATGTGTCTTGCAGCGCAGTACCGGGGCTGACTGAAGTGCTGTGCAGATCCAAGACGACATCACTGAAGCAACTGGTGGAGGCAGCTGGACCAGACCTTTCCAACACCCAGGCCGTGGTGTCCAAGCTGGGGGTCCGGTCAGCCAGAGTTGCACAGCGCTTCCTAGACTTGGTGAAGGGGAAGCTTTCGACCAAAGAGAAGCATCTTCTCCGTCTTCACTTTGCAGGACAGAAGTCGCCAGAGTCAACAGACCCTTTCCCTGATCTGATCCTGGATCCTGGCTTCGAAAAAGACAGTGGTCCTCTGCTATCCAGCGCTACGCCACAGCTGAGCTTATGCAGTACCGGCCCAAAGACTCTGTATAAGGCCTGTGTCAAGGTCATGAACAAAAGGACCCTGCAGAACAGAGCCGTCTGCGTGTGGGCCAACAGACTGGGAGGACAAACCCCACGGTGGAGGACCCTCTACAAGCTTCCTATAAAGAAGCGGACTGGTGATCTCCAGTGGAGGATCCTGCACGGTGCCATCGCTACCAACTCTTTTTTGTCTATCATTAGTCCGGGGGTTTTAAATGAGTGTCCTTTCTGTGGTCTGTCCGAGAGCGTTTTTCATGTTTTTGTCGATTGTATGAGACTGAAACCTTTTTTTGGCTTATTGACGAGTGTTTTTAACCTTTTTGGTGTTGTTTTTACTGATTCTGTGTTCATTTCTGGGTTCCATTTTAACAGAGCCAGCAAAGCAAAGGGCCAGCTTTTGAACTTTTTAATTGCTGAAGCCAAACTGGCTATCTATTTGTCTCGTAGGGACAGGCTGCAGGCCGGACCCCAACTTGATGCTGTGGCTCTGTGGAGGTGCAACGTCAAGGCCAGGCTGTGGCTGGAGTTCTGCTTCCACAGAGCCACTGGGGATATACAGCACTTTTTGAAGTCATGGGGCTTCAGCGGGCTGTTGTGTAATGTATCTGCTCAGGGAGAACTACAGTTCACCAAACACATTATTTGAGTGACTTTCACGCTGTGAACTGATGACGTGTCTTTGAATGTGTTTCATGATTGTGTTTACTGATTGTAAGTTTACTGATTGTTAATAAACGTTTTGTTGAAAATCAAAATCAAAAATCTTCTTCTTCTTCTTCTTCTTCTTCTTCTTTCGTTTTTCCCTCTTCAGGGGTCGCCACAGCGAGTCATCCTCCTCCACCTCACTCTGTCCTCTCATCCTCTGTCCTCACTCCAACTACCTCCATGTCCTCTCTAACTGCATCCATATATCTCCTCTTTGGCCTTCCTCTGTGTCTTTTTCCTGGCAGCTGCATTTCTAACATCCTTCTACCAATATACCCACTGTCCCTCCTCTGGACATGTCCAAACCATCTCAGTCTGGCCTCCCTAACTTTATCTCCCAGTTGTTTAACATGTGCTGTACCTCTGATGATCTCATTCCTGATCTTATCCATCCTTGTCACTCCTAAGGAGAACCTCAGCATCTTCATTTCTGCCACTTCCAGTTCTTTCTCCTGTCTTTTTGTCAATGACACTGTCTCCAGACCATACAACATAGCTGGTCTCACCACTGTCTTGTAAACTCTTCCTTTGACCTTTGCTGACACCTTTTTGTCACAAATCACTCCTGAAACTTTTCTACATCCACTCCATCCTGCCTGGATGAAGTGGATGGACTTACCTGTCAGGTACATCCACCTGGACACTCAGATAAGTTTTCCACAATCGGGAAAAAAAATGAACAGGTTAACTAAGTTTTTACGTGTGCACTGTTCGGATTATGAATCAACAAATAATAATCTGAATGGGGCGTTTAGTCCGATTACTTGTGTTCATGTAAACATATTGTCTTGAGGTGTGTCCCACTGGTGTATACATGTAATCAAGAGATCAATGGAATACATTTTTATATTAACTTAGAGACGCAGTATGGATTTTCATTCATTCAACCTTTACAGTACGGGTTAATCCCATTGAGTTCAGGGACTCATTTACAAGAGAGACATGATTGTATGGATGGTTAATGAAGACACATATTACGTAGTGAAGTGCTTCATTCAATCCAATTCAATTCAAAAATACTTTATTAATCCCAGAGGGAAATTAAATGTTGTTGTAACTCATCATCTTGGTTTCAGTAAAGAGTTGTCCTAGATCAGGGGTCTGCAACCTTTACAATCAAAAGAGCCATTTCTGTTGCTTTGTTGACTAATTAAATGTGTCTGGAGCAACAATACCTACAACTGGGATTCTCAACTGACATCCCACAGACCACTAAGTTTGTTGGAGGGCGCTTTTCTGGACAGTTGGGGTTATTTTATAAAACTAAAAATATCTAATGATTTTTTAAATTTAATTATATTTTTACACTCTAAGACAAAATAAAAGACACAATTCTCTTAAAGAAGGAAAAAATAATAGAGTTTTTGCCCAGTTTCTAAAAACTAAAACAATAAACTATGCATTCTTATGTCATTTTTTTTTATTGTAGAAAAATTACATATCCTACTTTGAAGAGATAAAGCGTAAAGTGAAAGGGTATGTTTTACTCCTTGTATTGTTACTAGTATTCATACATTTGCTAAATAAATTACATGAAAACTGCTAAAACAAGCCCTTTTAGTTGTTGTTATAACAACCAATACATTTCAGTTTTATTTCAATTTTGGTCAAAGCTTGAAAGAGCCGCTGTAGAGGGACCAAAGAGCTGCATGTGGCGCCAGAGCCGCAGGTTGCAGACCCCTGTTCTAGAAGCTGATGGCTGTGGGCAGGAAGGATCTCCTGTAGTGGTCTGTCCTACACCCGATCTGAAGAAGCCTCTGACTGGAGACTGTTGTTGTATGACAGTCTGATGAAGAGGGTGCTGAGGGTTATTGATAATGTTCTTAATTTTATGAAGATTCCTTCTTTGTACAATCGTCTCCAAAGGTTCTAGAGGAGTCCTCAGAACTGAGCTTCTTTATGAGCTTGTTGAAATTTTTGAAGTCACTTGCTCTGGTTACCCCAGCAGATGATGGCAAAACAGATAAAACGCTACAACAGACTTACAGAAGATATGCAGCATCTTGCTGCAAACACTGAAGGACTTCAGCTTCCTCAAGAAGTACAGTCTGCTCTGTCCCTTCTTGTAGACGCTTCACTGTTGCATCTCCAGTCCAGTCTGTTGTCCAGGTGAACCTCAAGGTATTTATACTTTTCCACCACCTTCACTTAGTGTTTGACCTGTTCCTGCTTCTCCTATTTGTGTACGCTGGTTGGATAGAAGGGTGCTATATAGTACATTTAACATTTAATCCACACAGATACCTAAAAAAAGCCAGGTATGTATGGGGTACTGTAATCCTGGCAAAAACAACCACCAAAAATCAGGACATGATGTCTCAAGCATGCACATTAAGCTTGCACGCTGGGTGAAAATAAAAGAACAAAGAAGAAAAGGACTCCTTTGACTCGGTGATTTGAGGTGCGGCTGTGACATACTCATTTTCTCAAGATTGCATTTGGCCATCTAAAATGTCATTTCTATGTAGATGCAAGGTGGAAACAAAAAAGTCTGCTGAATTTGAAGAACAGATTTAAGAGAGAAGTAATGTCTTTGCACCTTTTACCACTTTCAATAATAAGTAAGAATAAACAGCAGTTCACAGCTGTAGTTCATGTCAAATATCTACCATACATAGCATGACTCACGACACTCCTAATGGTTTAAATAAATGCACAGCTACTTCCCACATGGTCTGCCTTTTATTATGTGCAATCTGTTTTTTGCTCCTCTTTTATCCACTCTGATGGCCAGAAGGCATTGATTGAGTTGTGTTGGAGGTCGATGACCACAGGTGTTAGAAGGTGGCTCACAATGAATGGCTTCCAGCGGTATGCTAATCATGATTAACGAGGGAGAAAGGCCAAGAGGAGCCTGACAAGGCAGCAAGTAGACGGGTTGGAGCACAAAGCAGAGCTGCTCAGCAGGGGGAGCTGGGCCAGACAAGGTCGCCCAACGAAACTCATTCTGCTCACAGACAGTTAATTTATAGGATGAGGATCTTTTCAGACAACGGAGGTCAAATTATCATATCCTTCAGCATTTACCCTTAGCGATGAAGCATATGACAGGCAGATACAAACACTTGACTGACTAGCCTGCAACTTTGTGAATCTATTAAAAGGCCTATTTACCGTTACATTTTTTTCTTTTACATGTTGAATTAAGGCTGAGTTATAGTCGCGCTTTGGTCCGCAAGCTGGAGCGCGCGCCGTGCGCGCGCAGAGCGTGGCGCGCGGCGCTGCATTCATAGTTTCGCCACGTTGTTTATAGTTGATGCACGGCGGAGCATGGCAAAGTGCTGTTCTTTGAAAGCCCAGTCCATGGCGTCAACGGCAAAAGTCAACGGTGTGGCGCGCGGCGCGCGCGCACTAGGCTTGCGGAGTTTCAAAATTTCGGAGGTGCGCGACACGCGCCAAGACGTCGCGCGGGGCCAACGCGCAGGGGGCGGGGACTGCGATATCGCGTCACTTCTGGCGCGCGCCCCTCGCGCGCGGCGCGACGCGTCAAGTATAAATCAAGCTTTACACTATCTGTTTAGAAAGAACAAAACTGTTGTTACATTATTATTAAATTAACTTTAATTGTTGTTTGCATTACAGCGATAACCTTGTTTAATGCCTTATACAGGTGGTCCCCGACTTAAGAACGAGTTTCGTTCCTACGGACCGTTCGTAAAACGAAATTAACGTAAGTTGGAACATATTTCACGTGGCTTCGTAAAACCGGATTTTCGCCGTAAGTCGGAAAATGTATGCTAACGCTGCGCCGCACACCCGTTTATCGACATGAGACACTGAGCAAGTGTACATACTGGTCCATAAACATGCACAGAACTTTATTTACAAACAGTTAGCTAACACATTACACATTACACCACACATTCATCTATAAACACACACCTGTACAGTATTTACAACACAGTACTGTTCGGAGCGCGTTCGTAAGTCCGGAATGTCGTAAGTCAAGGCCGTCGCATGTCGGGGACCACCTGTATATACATAAAAAAAAGTTTTGTGAGCTCAATCATCCAGGTAGACAAATCACAAAAAAATGGTTAAATCATGCCATCTGGACAGTTTATTTTTGGGATAAACGTTTCGGTTTCGTCTTTCATCCAAAAGACTTCTTCAGGCTGAGGCCTGTAGACCTAGATCTGTCTTGTTAATAGTACTTCCTTAGCCGTCTGGCCTAAAGCATTTGATTGTTATGCATGATGACTGATTGTTTTGGACAGTTGGTTTGGTTTTGTGTGTAAATCCAGTTTCTGGGAGTTCCACAGAGGGCTGGCTTGAGCACGTCATCATCAGAACGTCAAGGAGGTGCTATTTATAAGACAGTTCTGGGTTGGCAGGCCTCAGACTGATGAAGTCTTTCAGATGAAAGACAAAAGGTTTCTGCCAAAAAGAAACTGTCCAGATGATCTGATTTAACCCTTTTTTGTGCCCTATAACAAAGTTTTTACACTTTACTTAACAACATAAATATCTACACTGTTATTGACATCAAAGTTCATGCTCAATCATCCAGGTATACAACATCCAATAATGGTCAGTCAGGTCATCTGGACAGTTTCTTTTTTTGTGGAAAGATATTTCACCCTCTATCCGGAGGGCTTCATCAGTCTGAGGAGTCCCAAGCAGTGTTTAATTTGAGCCGGATCCTGCCGGAACAAGATCCAAGAACATTTATTTTGACAGGGTGTGTTCTGGCAACTTTTTGCTTGGATCCGGCTTACTAATAATTACCGTATTTTCCGGAATATTGGTTGCAACTTTTTATCATTTTTGCATGCCCTGTGACCTATATTCAGGTGCGACCTATATTGTAGAAAATACGGTAAGCTATGAACAAAATATGGCTGTCTTGACATTTTGGGAGCCATGCTTGAACCATGTCACTCCCCTCTGCTGCTGAGACGACAAATAAATAACTCAGACACCTCCACGGCTGTTTTTATGACGCTCTGGACGCCTGTCATCCACATCACGCATGTAACAGAGTATAAACTCAAAGCGAGAGTGATACCTGCCCCTCTTTTCCTCTATTGCTTTAAAAACATTTTGTTGATTTTAGTTTGCCAAAGCACAATTTTGATTATTATTATTTTTTTTGTAAATACAGAAGCAATGTTTAATGAATGCTAGGACTCTATTATTTTCTAACAAAATATATTTTATGTCATTAAACAACTTGTCAGGTTCTTGTCTTGTGAGCATGCATGTACTCCAGGACCAGCCGGCCCACCCGCTGTTTGCGTTCCGGCATCGATCAGTTTACAAATCAAGCCCTGGTCCCAAGTAAACTGTTTTCCCTACTAAGCACTCTGGCCTAACCAGTTTGGGAATAAGATGGTTTCTGGGAGCTCCTCTGTCCCCCATCGACTCCTCCCAGGCAGGCAACCACAGCCAAAGTGGTTCAAAACATCAAAGTTCATGCTCGATCATCCAGGTACAAAATCCAATAATGGTCAACCAGGTCATCTGGACAATTTAATTGTTTTCTTTATTTACTATTATTATTTGGGTCAAAAATTTGAAAATTTGGGAATCACTGGTTTAATATATGTATTTATTTGAACAAAACACCAAACAAAAACAAACAGTTAAAACACAAACACCAAAATATCCCTCATCTTGTCACAAACAGAGAAACTATAGATAAGAACAGAATACAAATCAGGCACATTTCTGCTCACACCGAGTCATGGATTTAGTGTTTGTTTAAAACCTGTCAAGATTTTGGTCATCTTATCCATAACGATTATGGAGAAGGTGAAAGGTTAAAATATATATATTTTTATCTGAGGCTCTGAATAAAATAGAATGTGTGCGTTTTTGTGATTTCCTGTGTCGTCTGTCCTGCTTCCATGTTTCTCCCGATTGTCATCAGCTCCTCTGCCACCTGTTGTCCTCCCCCAGGTGTTTGTGTTTATCCCCTCCTTAGTGTCCATATATTCTGCCTTCTGTGTTGTTCCCCTGTCCCTGGATTTTCCTGTATGGCATCATGTTCTGTTCCCCATCCATGTTTCCTTGGAAATTAAATTTTGCTGCCACGTCAGTGTTTGTTTTATCTAAATAAAAAATGTATTTATACTTTAAACTATGCAAGTTCTGTCCGCACCTTGTGTCCAACTAAACCAAAATTCTTGATGGAATAATATTACAACTCCTGCCTTTTCCGACAAGTATTTTAGGTTCTAAACAAAAATGAATGTGGTGAAACACACAATTTTCAAATAAAATTAGTAGGCTTGTCATGAGTAGGAATAGTCAAAAGTGTTTTTTTTAATGGTGTCATTTATGAAGACTTGACAAACAGCGACAAATGCAGGAATATTTCAGAATACATGACTTTTTTTAAATCTAGTAAAAATGTGTAAATGTTTTTGTAATATATCTGCTTTTCTGAAATATTGGTATTTTGATGTTGCAGCTGATATTTTTTCAAGCGTTGATGCTTGTTGCACCACGGGACCACAGAACAGATCAGTTCCTGTTTTGATGGCGGACGACCAATTGTTTTTCTCTAGCTGTCAGAGATATGTTCCCATCTGCTCTCGCTGCAAAAAGTTGTTTACATAAAAATGCAGCCACTTCAGAAGAACTCCACCAGAAATCAGATGAACACGAATAACAAAACAGAAATGGTATAAAGGAAATACAAGGGATCAAAAAACAATCAATGGTACATAAAAAAAAAAGATGCGGGGCAGATTTTCAGAGAATCTCCGTAGGAGCAGTATGGATGCAGGATTTGATGAAAACATGCAGTGAATGAGGTTTGCACTGATCTGACACGTACCTACACAAGAATAGTTTTATGGTTTTGATGCAGGAGGGATTGGCTCATGACAGAGTCTGATTACTGTTAGAGGAAAAAGGAGGATGGAGTTTGTTGAAAATGGAGAGGTAAAATTGAAAAAAAGAAAATACATGAAGGTCTCTGCGTTGATTTACTGGCTCATTGGTTCTTAAACTGGTACAAGTATATTGGAATATTTCTAGTGGTACTAGAATAAATGTTTGTTTAAACTGTTTTCAAGACAAATAACAAAAAAAACAACAACAAAAAAAAAAACAGAAAACTGCATTAATTCCAAAATATAACTGACAGGAAACAAAGCTGAAAAAAATGAGAATTTTTTGAAAATTTTTAGTGGAACGATCAACTAATGTGGTGGTGGATATTTAAGGAGCTCCAGTAAAGTTTCTGCAGGATCTGATGACAACAAAATATGCAAAATAGCAAGTGAATTTGATTAATTTATTTATATTGTAGGGCAAAAGAGGTAAATGGGCTGTACAGGTAGTCCTCGGGTTACGACGGTCTCAAGTTATGCGGTTAAGACGCATCTCCTATAAAATAAAAAAAATAAAAAATTTGAAAAATTTATTTTGAAAAGCCGAGTTCTGGTTTTACTTCCGGTTTGACGGCAAAAGCAGAGCTTAACGGCAGAAACAGCGGAGGAGCAACGAGCCAACATCCTAACAGACCTTACTGTAAACTCTGGACCGCGCGAAGCAGTGGAAAAGTACAGGCAGAGCTTGGAGGAACAACGAGCTAACATGCTAACAGATGGAGGAAGACTCCACCAGCTCCCAGTAGGAATTTAACTATTTTTTCCCTTCATTATGGCTCCAAATGTATATGTTTTTTGATAATTATGTAGGGTACTGTGTTAGGATAGGCTAAGTGCTTGGTAAAATACAGTATTGTACGTATAAGGTGCACTTTGTACGTATGTTCCAATTTACGTCGAAATTTGGTTTACGACGGGGCGTAGGAACGGAACTCCGTCGTAAGTCGGGGACTACCTGTACTTGTATGGCACCTTTCTATCTTATCACAACACTCAAAGTGCGTTACAACACAATCTGTGCCCATTCATGCATTCTGCTAGATCTCTATAAAACTGAACAAATCATTCTAAAGAGACTAATCAGAGCTTTAGATCACATTGATGCACCAATGGGACACACATCAGAGTCAATGAGGGGGTTCAGTGTCTTGCCCAGGGACACTTGGGCATGTGACTGCTGGTGGAATCAATCCCCCAACTCTCACAATGGAGGACGACTGCTCTAACCACTCAGCCACAGCCGCCCACAGTAATGTTGTAGAGCACAAGAGGTGTCAAGACTACAATGCATGTAGTGCTTCCACCAGATTAGTGTAAAAAGTTTGTCCACCTAGCTCATTACAGTATATGTCTATATGTCTTTTTCAACCTTGGCTCTCGACGGAGGCAGTCGCTAGTCCTTTCCTCTCCCGTCCTCCCCCCCCCCGCTGCTGCCTGCAGCTCCTCAGCAAAGCACCTCGAACGCAAATTAAGATGGATTGGAGGTTTGGGCATTCGATTCTACGAACAAGATTTCTACAGAAGAAGGCACAAGGGGAGCCAGTCCACCCTCACAGAGTGACGAAGAGGATACGCCATGGATTCCTGTGGGTGTGGATGGTGTGCGTCTCGCTCTCTGTGCTGTGCTCTGTGGAGGTGAAGAATCTGGATTATATTGGATTACGATGGCAGCGCTTTGCTTTTTGGCGTTTGTGGAGCACTGGTCTATCGCAAAAGAGGGAGACTTCAGCAGGACTTAATGCCTGGAGCACCCGACGTCTGGTCTGCGCGATGACCTCGAGAAATCAGCTGTTTGCGAGCTTATCCAGAGGGTGAACAGATCACCCTCGGATTGGGACTCTGGACGCTGTGGTCAACATCTGAGGTCAGAGCTTGGATCAGTGGAAAAAGTCCCGAATTGGATCACTTGGAACAGAGTCGCCCTTACAGACTGAAGGCTGCAGAAATTACAATGTGAGCCTGAAGTGAAAATATTTGTCAATTCTTATCTGACTCCCTTGGAAACAGCCTTGAAAAAGGCTGGATATCTAATTTCTCCTGAGATGTGCTCTACTGTGGACAAAACAGCTGCTCTTGTCTTGTCTGCTACCCCCCCGGAGAACTTTTCTATGAGCGTTATCGGAGGCCGGCTGGTCAGACTGTCGCTATCTGGAATGTCTCATGGACAGAAACCTCCCTGCCTCAGTCTCAACATGCAACATGTAACTGTCTTAAATGTGCTTATTGGTATAGTTTTTACTGTGTCATGCGGTGTCTTGGCAGACAAAATGTGATACATTTTTTTTAATACCAACGCTGTGACCCTCATGGTACTTTCCTTTTTTCACACCTTTGACCTTCATCCCGACACGGATGAGAGAGGCCGCGCTGAAGAACATGTCATGTGTTCTGAATAAGCAGCAGCTTTACACACTCACCCAATCTTCAGGATGACTGTGCATACATAATCACGCTGTATTGGTGAAAACTGGTGCAATGTTAATAAAAGCTCTTGAATCTTGAATCTTGAATCTTGAATTATGGCAGTTTTCCTCTTAGGAAAGTGACTGAACATCTTGGCATATGTGTCACTAGAAAATATCAAAACTTACTCAAAACTAATTTTCTTCCTTTACTTGATCAGTCAAAACAACTCTTGTCTAAATGGTCCCCATTGTTACTGTCCCTGGTGGGTAGAATTAATTCTGTGAAAATGATGCTGCTTCCTAAATATTTGTATTTTTTCCAATGCCTCCCTGTTCTGATTCCTAAATCATTCTTCAAAACTCTGGACACATTAATTATTTCTTTTATTTGGAATGGTAAACATCCCAGGTTAAGAAAAGCCTTCCTTCAAAGACCTAAACAGTCAGGTGGAATGGCCTTGCCCAACTTTCAAAACTACTATTGGGCAGCTAACATTCGAGGACTACTTCACTGGCAGTACTTTCATTTGGATCCTTCACCTCCAGTCTGGGTGTCCATGGAGGTTCATACTGGAGGTACTGGAATTTCTCTGCCTTCACTTCTAGGTTCGCCTTTTCCTCTGACCTGTTCAGTTCCATTTGGTGGCCCAGTGGTTAAACAGTCTCTTAAAATCTGGTCTCAATTCAGAAAAACTCTTGGTCTCCAGGCTTTTTCACTTTTAAGTCCAGTTGCAGGTAATCACCTGTTTGCTCCATCAGCTGGATTTCGAGTTTGGCATGAAAAAGGAGTTAAATGCTTTGCAGATTTATATTCAAATGGATGCTTTTCCAGCTTCTCTGAACTAACAGAGAAGTTTGGAATTGCATCCTCAAATTTTTTCAGATTTCTTCAGGTCAGGCATTATGTGAAAAGTATGACACCACAATTTCCCTATAAACCTCCAGATAACCCTCTTGATGCATTTCTGTCAATCAATCCCACTTCCAAAGGTGTGTTGTCTCAACTTTATAGTCTTATCTTCAGATTGAATTGTCCATCTCTGACTGCTATTAAAACAGTCTGGGAACAAGACCTTCAATCCCCCCTCTCTGACGAGGTGTGGGACTCTATTCTGGATCAGGTGCATTCAACTTCAATGTGTGCTCGTCATGCACTCCTGCAATTTAAAGTTGTCCATCGGGTACACTATTCTAAAGTTAAATTGGCGCGCATTTACCCAAACGTGGATCCAACGTGTGACAGGTGTAGGAGTGCACCTGCTACACTAATCCATATGTTTTGGTCTTGTCCTACCCTGGCTAACTTCTGGAAATCAGTTTTCCACACTATATCTGAAGTTTTGCAATGTGAGATTGAGCCAAAGCCCATCTCCGCCGTCTTTGGAGTGGCCCCAGAACTAGACATACCACGCTTTAAACAAAGAATGCTTTCATTTTTATCTTTACTTGCCAGGAGAGCCATTTTATTAAAGTGGAAAGATCCAGCTCCCCCGTCACATTCACATTGGATCAGGGATATTATGTTATGTATGGACTTAGAAAAGATAACATTTACTCTCCGGGGTTCTGAAAATAAATTTTATAAAGTTTGGTACCCCTTCTTAACAGTTTATGAGAAATCTTCTACAACTGTCGTTGAGTAGCTCCCCCCCCCCCATACCTTTTTTTTTTTTTTTGTAGTTTACTTAATTTTACCTTATATAGTTTATGGACATGGGTCTATCTAAAATAGCATTGTATAATTGTGATTTATTTTTTATTTTATTAATTATTGCATTGTAGAATTGTGACTTATTTTAATTTATTTTATTAATTGTTATTACTACCACCTCTACTTTGCGCAAATGTTATTTGGTGGGTTTATCTGCTGTCTGGGGTTTTGTTTTTGGGTTAAAATCTGTCAATATTAGCTTGTTATGCACGTTTTTGTACCATATTTGTCAATACAGGTAGTCCCCGAATTACGAGCGCTCTGATCTACGAGGTTCCAGACTTACGAGCTGGCGAATTTTTGGAAAAAACGCAAAAAATACTGAGTTTTCATGTGTTTTTTCACCACAGTTAGTTAGCTAAGCATATGGACACACGTTTCCGATCATTTTTATGCACTCATAAGCAGTTTTTGGATGAAAATAGAGTGTTTGTAGTCGCGCTAGCGAAACCGTTCCAATTTACGAGCGAAATTCCGGACTTACGAGAGACATGGCAACCGTTCCGAAATACGAGATTTCCGGTTTACGAGCGCCTCGTTGTAACGGATCTCGCTCGTAAATCGGGGACTACCTGTACTGTATACAACTAATAATCAATAAAAAATATATAAAAATGAAATAAATGTGCTGATGTTATTTGAATCTGTTTTATTTCCCATATCAATGTTAAAGTCTCCACATAAAAAACTTTTTTATTAAAACTCTTCTCCATTAGCTCCAAGATTTTATCAGTGAAAATTTCTATTTTGCTCCTGGTGATCTACAGTATATACACAACTTATTATTATGCTGGTGAAGATTCTCAGTCATCCAGGACATGATAAATCAAAAAGGCGTTCAATTCAAGATCAACTGGACTTTATTTGTAACAGAAGACGTTTCGCTTCTCATCCGAAAAGCTTTATCAATTCAATGAACCAGACTGTGTGTGCGTGTGGATTTATAACAGGAGTCACGCACCATCATATGTAAATTGCAAGCTGAGGTAACACATACATGTAAATTGACAGATCACACCTTAACAGTAGGGAGTTCCCTTGAAGTCTCTGACAGCAGACACAACAACTGTATGTAAATTGACAAAAAACACCTCACAGCCCAACAACAGAGGTTTCTCAACAAACTTTGCTAGTCTAATTCACAGACAAGACACCTCTGCTCCCATCCGGTGTAAAACGTTTGTGAATCAGTCCCAAAACTGAGTTGTAAGTCTTGGAAAGTTGAAATCTCAGACCTCCTCCTCTGTTAAGAGAAGGTTTTTCTCTCTTAACATACAAAGCTTCCTTAACACCCCTCTCAAACCATCTGTGCTCTCGGTCCAAAATTTGCACATTTTCATCCTCAAATGAGTGTCCCTTGTCCGTGAGGTGGAGGTGAACAGCGGAGTTTTGTCCAGAGGTGGTGGCTCTCCTGTGTTGGGACATTCGTCTGTGAAGAGGCTGCTTCGTTTCTCCAATGTAACGGTCTGAGCAGACCTCGCTGCACTGGACTGCATACACCACACCACTCTGTTTGTGTGTGGGGGTTCTGTCCTTAGGGTGGACCAGCCTCTGTCTGAGAGTCCTGCTGGGTTTGAAATGTACTGGGATGTTGTGTTTGTTGAAAATCCTTCTGAAATTCTCTGAGACTCCAGCAACATAAGGAATGACAATGTTTTTCCGTCTGTTAGCATTTTTCTGTTGATTATTGTGTTTAGCAGATTTCCTCGCTGACTTGACAAAAGCCCAGTTGGGATATCCACATGTTTGCAGCGATTTGTTGATGTGTTTCTGTTCCTTTTCCTTCCCTTCTGTCCTTGTGGGGATGTGTTCTGCCCGATGCTGTAAGGTTCTGATGACAGAAAGTTTGTGCTCCAGTGGATGGTGAGAGTCAAACAGAAGATACTGGTCTGTGTGGGTTGGTTTTCTGTAAACTTCAATGTTGAGACTGTCCTCTCCCTCCATATGCACCAAACAGTCCAAAAAAGGCAGCTTGTTATCGTTAGCATCCTCTCTGGTGAACTTGATGTTGTTATCAACCGAGTTAATGTGTCTGGTGAACGCTTCCACCTCCCTGGCTTGGATTTTGACCCAGGTATCATCCACATATCTGAACCAATGGCTTGGAGTTGTCCCCTCATAGGAGTTAAGGGCTCTCTGTTCCACTTCCTCCATGTAGAGGTTTGCAACAATGGGTGACACTGGAGATCCCATGGCACAGCCGTGCTTCTGTCTGTAAAATGTCATTGAACTTGAAATAGGTGGTGGAGAGGCAGAGATCCAGCAGGGTGCAGATGTGGTCTGGGGTTAAGTTGGTCCTTTTGTCCAAATCCTTGTCCTGTAGAAGTCGTTTTTTGACGGTTTCTACTGCTTCAGAAATGGGTATGCATGTGAACAGAGAAGTCACATCATATGATACAAGAGTTTCTCCCGGGGTTAGCTTCAAATGTTGAACTTTGTTGGAAAAATCAATGGAGTTCTTTATATGATGAGGTGTGTTTCCAACCAGAGGAGCTAAAATACCAGCCAGATGTTTAGCAACATTGTATGTCACTGAGTTCATGCTGCTCACGATGGGTCTGAGAGGTGTATCTTCTTTGTGTATTTTTGGAAGTCCATACAGACAGGGAGTGGCCTCACCCGGGTATAATCTATAATACAATGATCGATTGATTGTTTTCTCCTTTTCGAGTTTTTGCAGATAATCAGTGACTTTCTTTTTAAAGGTGTTAGTTGGATCCCTCTTCAGGGGCTCATAGGTGTTCCTGTCACTCAGTAGTGTGGTTATTTTCTCCTGGTAATCAGATGTGTTGAGTATTACTGTGCATCTTCCTTTGTCCGCTGGTAAAATGGTGATGTTTTGGTCTTGGCTGAGTGATGTTATGGCTCTCCTTTCCTGCGGTGTGAGATTTGAGGGAGGCAGTTTGGCACTGGAGAGGGTAGCTGATATTTTCATCCGAAGTTGTTCAGCCTCTGTTTCTGTCAAGTTGTTGTTCCTAATCGCAGATTCAGTGGCTGTGATTAGTTCCACAACAGGTATTTCTTGTGGGGAGATGGCAAAATTTAGTCCTTTTGCCAGCACATTTTTCTCAGGTTGTGTCAAGGTCCTGTTAGACAAATTTCTAACCCACAGTTCCTGAGTATTTGTGCTGGTGCCAAACTCTTTATCTTGACTGATGACTTGTGATGAGAAAACCGCTCTCTGTTGTAATTTTAGAAACTTACTTTTTTGACGTTCCTTGCTTTTTTGATGCTGTGATAGCTGAGCCTTTTCAACAAAGCAAGACACTTCTTCCAACAGAGGTGGTGGTAAAAGAGTAGAGAGCTTTTGGAGGCTCTGATCCATTTTGAGTGAGAGAGCTTCAATGGTGAAATTGATCTGTCTTATTCTCTCATTGAGAAGCTGGTTTTGAGCTTTAAGGAGGATTCCTTCAGCTCTTTGTCCTAAACTTATTATTATGTTTTTATCGTTTTTGTTTATTATTTCTATTGTTATCATTTCCATAATATTATCAACTATTATTGACATTTCACTATTTAATTTACATTTTATTTCATTATTGACAAATAGAGCGACTCCACCACCTCTTTTATTATTTCTGTTCATATGATATAATTCATACCCCTCGATGTGAATATTACTTGTGTTATCATCATTGAGCCATGTCTCTGACAGCGCTATTATCGTAAAAGTTCTATTTAACTGTTTTAAGTAATCTGTTATTTTGGATATGTTTGCATTTATACTTCTGCTATTAAAGTGAATAATAGAGAGAACTCCATTTGATATATTGATGTCATTAAACTGCTCTTCATTATAATATTCGCTATCTTTTATTACAGGAAAAAACTTTGCATCAATCACATTTTCAACATTATATATTTTAGGTTCTGAGTCTTTGTATGTTGTCATGTTCTAATGTATTTGTTCATTTCACTGTATATTTTGTCCATTTTTTTATTTATATTTTATTTATATAAGTCACAACATGTAATGATTCACGTTCATGATTCACGTTCATGTCAAGTCATGCTGTGTTTTTGGGGTTGTCTCCTCTCCTCATCAGCGTGATTCAGCGCACCTATCTGCTGCTCTTTTTAAACACACTCCAGACTCTGCCTCCCTGCCAGATTGTCTGATCGCCTTGCGCCTGAAGAAATCCAGCGTTCTGTTCCTGACCTTCCTGTGTTTTGACACTCTTCATGTTCACGGATTCTCCCCTCTGCCTTGCCCTCAACGGATTATTTCTGCCCATCGGATATCTGGACCTCGACTCTCGCTCTGCCTACTGACACCGACTCTCGCTGAAACCCCACGGATAAGTACTGCCTCTTTGCCTCTCTGTGTATGACCCACGCCTGTATCTTGACCACGATCTGGACTCTTGGAGCTGTTGTTAATTATTGGAACCAAGCCGCACTCAAGCAGAAGAGGAGCCGTGCTCACGTGTCACGTGACCCTGCTGCACCTCCGACCCCCCCTCCCTCTGACGTCAGTGCAGCCTTTGCATCACCAACTGTGATTAAACTCTGCAGGTTAGTGATTTGAACTCCTCACGTTCTTTTAAACATCAAGTTTATCCCAGTCACCAACTTGTTCTCTCTCCCTGCAGAGTCTCAGCGGACGTTCCCCTTTTTCTGACAAGTGGCAGATAATAAACTTTTTTCGTTCACTCCTGTGTTGTGGTTGAATTTCCGGGTCCCCATTGTGAATCATTACAGCACAATCTGGCCACAATGGACCCGTCACACACACAGGAGTGGCGTTCAGGAGTTGAAACTGCAATAAATAGATTGGAAACAAATATGCAGGAAATGATGAATATATTAACTAAACCCTCCGCAGCTACGTCCACACCTCCTTCCCAGCACATGGAGGTCTCACCTCGTTGCCAAGCCTCCCCAAATCATGAACCACGCTTAACGCCTCCCGAGATGTTTAAAGGTGAGCCAAACCAATGTCGACCCTTTATCACCCAATGCGAGATTCACTTTGAATTACAGCCTTCCTCCTTCCCTACTGATCGGGCCAAGGTCGCCTATATTATCTCTCTACTTTCTGGCAAGCCTAAATTATGGGGAACAGCAGAGTGGCAGCGAGACTCCCCGATTTGCTACAACGTCAGAAACTTTGCCAAGGAGCTCATCAGGGTGTTTGACCCCATCCTGCCCCAGAGAGAAGCAGCAAGGGGCATATTCAGGCTGAAACAGGGCAAAAGGAGGGTGACTGAGTATATTGTGGATTTTCACACCTTGTCATCTGATTGTAGATGGAATGATGAAGCTCTTTGCGACGCTTTTCACCAGGGGCTCAGTGATGAGATCAAAGATGAACTCTCCACCCGAGATGCTCCCACTGACCTGGAGGAGTTAGAATCTCTCGCCACGAGGATTGACTTGAGGATTCAAGAACGGAGGCGAGAGAGGAACTTCACCAACCGACCTCTGTACAATGTGTCTGAGTCTAGACCCAGTCCCCAACCAGCATCAACATCCCCTCAGGTGGTCTCATCCCAGGTAACAGAACCCATGCAGATTGGAAGATCCCGGTTATCTGCTCAAGAGAGGGAGCGTAGACAAAGAAATGGGCTTTGCTTCTATTGTGGAGGAGTGGGCCATTTGCTGTCTCGATGTCCAGTAAAAGACCAGGCTCAGTAGGCAGGAGGTTCCTACTGAGTCAGAGAACCAAGTCCTCCATGTTGTCAGTACAGGCCACTCTCTTGAATAAAAATAAAAATAGTGAAAGAACAGTCTCTGTGTTTGTTGATTCAGGAGCTGATGCTGAATTTATGGACTTAGAATTTGCTAAAGCACACAATATTCAGATTCAACCGACTGTTAAAGAGCAGGAGGTCTTAGCCATTGATGGTCATCTTATTCATAAGATCACCCATGAGACTGTTCCAGTTAAGATGGTCATTGCAGGCAATCACCATGAGATTATTTCATTTTCAGTAATCAGATCCCCTGAAATCCCAGTTATTTTGGGGGCTTCATGGTTAAAGAGGCATAACCCACACATTGATTGGGTTAAAGGGCAGGTCCTAGGCTGGTCTCCGGAATGCCTTTCCACCTGTCTATTACGGGCTAATGTTTCTGACTCAACCCCAAACCAAGAAACCTTCCCTGACCTATCCAAGGTACCTCTCGAATACCACGACCTCAAGGAGGTGTTCAACAAACATCGTGCTACCTCTCTTCCCCCTCACAGACCTTATGACTGTGCCATTGACCTTCTTCCTGGTACTTTTCCCCCTAGGGGTCGTCTATACTCTTTGTCTGGACCAGAGGACCAAGCTATGAGGGATTATATCAATGACTCGCTCAGGGCAGGTATCATACGTCCTTCGTCTTCTCCAGCAGGTGCCGGCTTCTTTTTTGTGGGTAAGAAGGATGGGTCCTTAAGGCCGTGTATTGATTACAGAGGACTCAATGAAATCACATTAAAGAACCGTTATCCTCTTCCCCTCATGAACACTGCGTTTGAAGCCATTCAGGGTTCTACAATCTTCACTAAACTTGATCTCAGAAATGCATATCACTTAGTTCGAATAAGTCAAGTCAAGTCAAGTCAATTTTATTTCTATAGCACAGCTTAAAACAGATAAACTGTTACCAAGGTGCTTCACACACACAGCATAAAAGTTTAAAAATGTACAGAAACAGTAACACACACCAATAGTAACAATTATTTACAGTAGTAAAAGTACATAAAAATGTATAAGAACAAATTAAAATGAAAAAAAAAAAATAAAAAATAAAAAAAAATAAATAAATATATATATATACACTACGACAGCTCACACCGTATGAAACACCAGAGAGAACAGATGGGTTTTTAACAGGGATTTGAACATGAGAAGGGAGGAGGCCTGTCTAATGTTGGGGGGGAGGTTGTTCCAGAGTTTGGGGGCGGTGACTGAAAACGCTCGATCTCCACGGAGCTTCAGACGTGTTTTTGGGACCGCCAAGAGCATCTGATCAGATGATCTCAGGGCCCGCGATGGAACATATGGTTCCAGCAGCTCGGAGAGGTAGAGGGGAGCGAGGCCATTTAGGCATTTGTAGGTCAGCAACAGGATTTTAAAGTCGACTCGAGTTCGCACGGGGAGCCAGTGCAGGGAGGAGAGAACAGGTGTGATGTGCTCATACCTACGAGTACCGGTTAAAAGCCGAGCTGCTGCATTTTGCACGAGCTGAAGGCGTGTAAAGGAGGCCTCGCTGATCCCAGCATACAGTGCATTACAATAATCCAGGCGGGTTGTGATGAACGCATGGATTAGGGTCTCAAGATCAGATCTGGACAGCACCGGCTTGAGCTTAGCAACCTGCCGCAGCTGGAAGAAACTCTTCTGGAGAACGGAGCTGATTTGTTTATCGAACTTAAGGTCTGAGTCGAAAACCATCCCAAGATTTTTTACAGAGTTTTTGAGATAGGGCTGGAGGGAGTCCAAGTTTATGTGATCAGAGGCGGCAGCTGAGCTAGGGCTGAAGATGATGACTTCAGTCTTCTGGTCATTAAAACTTAGGAAGTTTGAAGCCATCCAAGTCTTAATGTCGTCCAGACACTTTAGGAGAGAGTGGAGGGAGCCTGTATTTGCTGGTTTCAGTGGCAGATATATCTGGCAATCATCTGCGTAACAGTGGAACGAAATTCCATGTTTTCTTAGGATGGTCCCCAGTGGGAGCATGTAGAGGCGAGAGAGGAACTTCACCAACCGACCTCTGTACAATGTGTCTGAGTCTAGACCCAGTCCCCAACCAGCATCAACATCCCCTCAGGTGGTCTCATCCCGAAGGGCAACACACTGTGCCTAGTGACTGTCCCAAGGATCGTCTTTTTGTCCCAGACAACCTCATCACTGAGGTACTATCATTTTGCCACAGTTCTCGACTTTTCTGTCACCCAGGTATTACCAAGACCTTGTCAGTGGTTCGAGACCGTTTCTGGTGGAGGTCCATGCTTGCTGATGTCAAGGAGTTTGTTTCAGCTTGTCGGGTCTGTAGTCGAGCTAAGTCTACCCGCCGACCGCCTGCTGGACTCCTACGACCCCTTTCCATTCCTCACCGTCCTTGGTCTCACATATCCATGGACTTCATTACAGGTTTGCCCCTCTCCAAGACCTTTTCTGTTATCCTTACTATCGTTGACCGCTTTTCCAAGATGACTCACCTAGTCCCCCTTGTCAAACTCCCATCATCAAAGGAACTGGGAGAGATTCTCTCCCGGGAGGTGTTCCGGCTCCACGGCCTCCCAGTGGATATTGTGTCAGATCGTGGTCCCCAGTTTGTTTCGCAATTCTGGAGGGAGTTCTGCAGTCTATTGGGTGTCAAAGTGAGTCTGTCCTCAGGTTTTCACCCCCAAACTGATGGGCAGACTGAACGGATTAACCAAGAGGTGGAGACTAAGCTCCGTTTACTGTGCGAACAGGACCCTGCTAAGTGGTCACAGAACCTTCCTTGGGTGGAGTACTCCCTCAACTCTCTTCCCTCTTGTGCCACTGGTTTGTCCCCATTCTACACGGTCTATGGGTTCCAGCCGCCCGTGTTCTCCTGTCAGGAAAGGACAGCCAGGGTCCCTTCTGCCTTTGCTGCTGCCCAAAGATGCCAACGGATATGGCGACAAGCACGCAAAGCCCTACAAAGAACCTCTGCTGTGTATTCCAGGTCTGCTAACCGGCGGCGTACTCCTGCACCCACGTACCAGCAGGGACAGAGAGTGTGGCTATCTACCAGAGACCTCCCACTCCGTGTGGAGAGCCGCAAACTCGCCCCTCGCTTCGTTGGACCCTTCCCTATATCTAAGGTGATTAACCCTGTGGCAGTTCGCCTCAACCTACCCCGGACCCTTAGAGTCTGCCCCACCTTTCATGTGTCCCGTATCAAGCCACTTGCCACGTCCCGACTCTCGCCCCCCTCTGGACCCCCTCCGCCTGCCCGGTTCATCCAGGGTGGTCCTGCCTACACTGTGCGGCGTCTCCTTCGGTCCAGGAAATGGGGCAGGGGGATGCACTACCTCGTTGACTGGGAGGGATATGGACCTGAAGAACGCTCATGGGTGCCTGCTCGACATATCCTTGATAAGACTCTCATCAGGGACTTTCATCGTGCCCATCCCGATCAGCCTGGTGGTCCATCTGGAGCTGGACCTTGAGGAGGGGGCATTGTAATGATTCACGTTCATGATTCACGTTCATGTCAAGTCATGCTGTGTTTTTGGGGTTGTCCTGTCTCCTCTCCTCATCAGCGTGATTCAGCGCACCTGTCTGCTGCTCTTTTTAAACGCACTCCAGACTCTGCCTCCCTGCCAGATTGTCTGATCGCCTTGCGCCTGAAGAAATCCAGCGTTCTGTTCCTGACCTTCCTGTGTTTTGACACTCTTCATGTTCACGGATTCTCCCCTCTGCCTTGCCCTCAACGGATTATTTCTGCCCATCGGATATCTGGACCTCGACTCTCGCTCTGCCTACTGACACCGACTCTCGCTGAAACCCCACGGATAAGTACTGCCTCTTTGCCTCTCTGTGTATGACCCACGCCTGTATCTTGACCACGATCTGGACTCTTGGAGCTGTTGTTAATTATTGGAACCAAGCCGCACTCAAGCAGAAGAGGAGCCGTGCTCACGTGTCACGTGACCCTGCTGCACCTCCGACCCCCCCTCCCTCTGACGTCAGTGCAGCCTTTGCATCACCAACTGTGATTAAACTCTGCAGGTTAGTGATTTGAACTCCTCACGTTCTTTTAAACATCAAGTTTATCCCAGTCACCAACTTGTTCTCTCTCCCTGCAGAGTCTCAGCGGACGTTCCCCTTTTTCTGACAAGTGGCAGATAATAAACTTTTTTTCGTTCACTCCTGTGTTGGGGTTGAATTTCCGGGTCCCCATTGTGAATCATTACAGTCTCAATACAACAGCACCACACCACATTGCTGTGACCAACTCATTCCTGATACACAAGGACCAGTGTGTCACTATGAGAAGTAAGATGATGACCAGAGATTCCAGGAAGAGCTGGTAGCACACCTCCTAGGTGTTCCTCTTCGAAATGAGCCACAAAAAGGAACCTGTAGACCATCTCCAGCCCCATGCAGCAATGATCAGGCAATGTCTCAGAGAGCAAGCATGGGAAGGCGGCGCTGCAAGCACTGAATAAGAAAAGCACAGCCTGGAGTTGTGAGGCCTGTGATGTGGGCTTGTGCCTCAGCTGGAGAGAAACTGCTTCAGGGAATACAAACAAAGGCTCAGGACAATAATAAGAAATGGGGGAGGGGAAAAATCGCCTGTAAATAGTTAGAATTGTTAGTCTGTTTCTTGTTTGTAAAAATATGTGGGAATAAAAAAAACATTGTAAATGTGTTCTATAGTGTTGAAATTGTTAATTTGTGATGCAAAATCTGTACTTCATGTTCAAATGCAAATTTTTATTTGCATAAAATCACTAAAATATATTTTTGTTTTTTGTTTTTTAGTGATATTAAACAGTTTTAATAGTGGTTTAGTATCAAGTATAATGTAAAACAATGCCAGATATTGAAAGTTCTACATATTCTGGAAAAATGTGCTGAAGCACTGGGCCATAGGACATTTTCTTCCTATTTTCTAGTGAAAAACAAGTAAAAAATGCCAGGCGGAAATTCTTGAGGTCTCTGACATGTCCTGGACAACTGAGAACCTTCACCAGCAATATATAATGAAATAGCTATGATTAAATAAATAAATGAAATGTTTTCTTTTTGACTTTCTACCAGCAAATTCTTGTATGTATGTTCATACTGATATGATTTAGTGATGCAGCATTTTAGTGTTTTTTTCTTGTTCAAAAATCCACATTTCTCATTTGTTGTTACACTAAAGAAAAAGCAAAAATGCAAACTTTAAAATGATCCCAATTTTCCTCTATAATAAGACTAACTTTTAGCTGCTTCTTAGCTTGAAGCTCTCTGTTCATTTGAATTCAGTGGGAGAGAGAAAAACGAGGAGCAGGGAAGGACAAGTTAGAGGAGGTCAAAAGGGAAATGAGATGTACATAATATGATAAAGAACTTCAGGCAGTTTTATGCTGGAGGCTTAATTTCTCCTAACTAAAGAGTGAGTTAAGAACAGAATGCATTAAGAACAGATAATTTAACTTTCTATAAGAGTTTATTTATGACCCCATACAGTTTGTTTAAAAAAAGAAAAAAAGAAAAAAAAACTGTACAGTCCAACTCATACCTTGACAATCCACACCAAACAAAATGTATAAAATATTTAAAGCATATCTAAATCTTAACTGTGCTTTTGATGCAATCTGAATTTATAGTTTCAATTGTTTCACTTGCCTTTGTAAATATTTTATAGATAGATATAATGCATAATTCATGTCAAGTTAAAAGTTTGACTCTTAGTCATGACCTCCAATATGTGATTAAAATGATTGTTAGGCTCTAAAGAAGCCTTGTTAAAGTGATTATTAGCTTCTATCGTGGATTAGTCTGAATCTGAACAAGATCATCTGTTACCTTCTTAATCACCACTTTGTGTTCTGCACCCAGAGGTGTTGTAAGAATGTTGAGCTCTTCACCCTAACCAGGAAAATGATTTTGAAATATCAAAACTATTTTTAGTTGAGTAGTAGCAATGTGGGGCAGACACTGGCTTCAAATCCATGAATCTCTACTGCACTCATATTTCATATAATTTAATAACCTAATTAATCTAGACCTAATAATTAGGATAAGTAGGTATATAATAGGTTGGTATGTAACTTGTGAGCCCTACATGTAACTGCTTTGAATAATTTAATTATAAACTAAAAGCTGTAAATTGTGACAACATGTTGTTGTCTTGTTCGCACACACTGTAGTGACGAGTTCGTGACGAGCACAACCAGAGTCTAGTCTTTTAAATTCAGACCAAGGTGGGAGATTTTTCCCTCCTGAAACAAGAGAAACAAGTTCCCCACAGAAAGAAAACAAGAAACAACAAGAGAAACAAGTCGTCTTTAACTGTGTAAAAGAAAGCAAATGAAAAGATACAGACATGTGCACAGGGCAGCTGTCATGCAATGAGAAGATGAGTTTTATTTGATGTTTTATTTGATTAGAAGTGATCATTTTACAAGAATTATTTAGACTCTTCTGATGCGGGCTACAGTTCTAATCCTTGGTGACAGTGCATATAACACACACACACACACACACACACACACACACACACAGGTTTGTCAATGTGGTTTAGCCGGACTTTTTCGCCAAACCCGCCCGAAGGTGTAATACGGGGTCTACCCCTTCCCGAGGTCCTAGCGACCTGGGACCAAGCTCAGAGCACTCTAAAAATTTTGAAAAAAATTTGGGTCACTTTAGCTTTCCGATAGGAGCTTCACAGCACGTTTTACCACCCAGACTCCAGTGTGGTTTACAAGGACGTCAAAAAATGTGGTTTATGAGGACAAACATGCATTATGGGGTCTTTAAAGGGACATTTAAACTCCGCCTACTTAACATAAAATTAACATAAAACACACAAATGTGACAGGAGGACAAACATGCATTATGGGGTCTTTAAAGGGACATTTAAACTCCGCCTACTTAACATAAAATTAACATAAAACACACAAATGTGACAGGACACTGCATTAGGAGAACAGTTTTTTGAACTGATTTTATTAAACAAATTAGGCACATACTTTATTTATATTCACTAACAAATCTTCAAATGTTTAAAATAAAATAAAACTTAAATGTTTCAAATAAAATAAAATAAAAACTTAAATTCTGTTGACATATTTACATTATTATAAAACATATTAACATTATATACATATTTCTAAAACAAAATTTTACTTTTTCTGCAGGGTTAATCACAACCTAATGTAAAGTACAGGGGATCCCCGACTTACGAGCGACGAAAGAGTTCCTCAGTCTGAGATGACATATTTACATTTTATAAAACATTAACATTACAAACTTGTACATATTTCTAAAACAAAATTTTACTTTTTCTGCAGGGTTAATCACAACCCAATGTAAAGTACAGGTGATCCCTGACTTATGAGCGATGAAAGACTTCTGAGATGACATATTTACATATTATAAAACATTAACATTACAAACTTGTACATATTTCTAAAACAAAATTGTACTTTTTTTACAGGGTTCACCACAACCCACTGTAAAGTACAGGTGATCCCCGACTTACGAGCGACGAAAGAGTTCCTCAGTCTGAGATGACATATTTACATATTATAAAACATTAACATTACAAACTTGTACATATTTCTAAAACAAAATTGTACTTTTTTTACACGGTTCACCACAACCCACTGTAAAGTACAGGTGATCCCCGACTTACGAGCGATGAAAGAGTTCCTCAGTCTGAGATGACATATTTACATATTATAAAACATTAACATTATAAACTTGTACATATTTCTAAAACAAAATTGTACTTTTTTTACACGGTTCACCACAACCCACTGTAAAGTACAGGTTATCCCTAACTTACGAGTGACGAAAGACATCCTCAGTCTGAGATGCTGTATTCAGCTCAGTCTTATAAAGACTTCCTTAGTCTGAGATGTTGTATTCAGCTGAGTCTTATAAATAAAGACTTCCTGATGACAGCCAAAACCAGCTGCTCACATGATCAAGGAGGACCATCAGCCTAAACATTGCCCATTTTCTACATCCATCCATTATCTTTACCCGTTTCTTCCATTTTGGGTCACGGGGGTCGCCGGTGCCCATATCCAGCAATCATAGGGCAAGGGGCGGGGTGCACCTTTCACGGTTCGCAAGTTTATCACAGGGCATCACATTTGTTACATGAAAACATAAAACACTAGAAAGCTTGTTGAACAAGACACATACTAAAATTAAAATACCCTGATGAATGCTCAATAATTCTAGTAGAATAATCAAAAAAGCTAAGTCTGGTCCTCAGGACATTCAAAAAAACAACACAAAGAAAAGCAAAAAAAAAAAACTGGAAATGTTTAGTCTTTTGTCCAAGTCTGGAGATAATGTATTCAACTCAGTATTATAAATAAAGATTTCCTCAGTGTGAGGTGCTGCATTCAGCTTAGTCTCATAAATAGCACCCTCTCACAGTGGATCAACCAG